>JAQZBX010074568.1:0-14731 GCA_029593785.1 Cabassous unicinctus
GATACTGGCCTCTTTCTGACTTGGACAGGTTCAAACTTCAGCTGTTCTTAGGATTATACTTTAGCCCGCCATATTTACTATCAGTAGCTGAAGTTGGTGCCCAACCATCTCTTCCTCCCCCATTTTTGGTAAGTGGAACTTCCAATTCCAGGCACGGAATAGTTCCGGAGGCGGCTTGTGCCTCCAGTGGAGGATGGGCACAGGCCTCCATGGCATGGAGGGCTCTACTTACAAATCATCTCTGCAGATGGGCAGTCTCCTCCTTCTATTCTTTCAAGGATGTTGCAGGATGCACTTATGGTCTCCTGCAGCCCCCAAATAAGTGCTCTAGACAGCTGTGGGTGACCACCAACTGCCCTGTAGCAGGAGCTGATTCTAGGAGCTCTTTACTCTGCTGCCATCTTGCTGGTTGTCCAATAGGTGCCCTCTTGAATACTGGATTTGAATGTTTTTTTGTTATTGTTGTTAAAGTTGATAGCTACCATTAAAGTAGTATTGCGATATTTGGGATTATTCATGGTCAACTGCTGCTCAAAGACCCCTTCAGCTCTTGGTCAACTTGTAATTACAGCTCCCTTTAGTGCTAGGTGAATAGGAGCTTCCTGATCACGCCTTTTGCTAAGAGGCCCTGTTATAATTTCCTGGCTGTTAAAACAAATACCATACAAAGTGTTGGTTTAACAACAGGAATTTATTAGCTCATAGTTTCAGAGGTTAGGAAACTTGCTTCATCTTGTGTTGGTATCTTCTGGCTTCCAGGGAATTTTTGAGGTTCCTTGGCTTTTCTGACACATGGTAGTGCACATGGTAGAATTGTCTCCTCTCTCTTCTGGGTTTCATTGACTTTGAGCATCTAACTGCTCCCCGTGGTTTTGACTTTCACTCTACTTATAAAGGACTCCAGTAATCCAGATTAAAGCCCAGCCTGAGTTGGTTGGCCATACCTTAACTGAAATAACCTCATGAAGAGATCTTATTTACAATGGGTCCACATCTACCAGAATGCGGACCAAGACCAAGAATATGTCCAAACTGGGGTACATAATTCAATTCACATCAGGCCTTCTCTTAGGAAACTTGGACATACTCAATGGCTTGATATCCAATTTGATTTACAATACTGATGCCAGTAGACTTGTGGTAATAGAGTTTAATGACTTCGATTCTAGAAAGCCAAGATAAAACTAACACCTAATATCCTCCCCAGAGATATATATGCATATATGTATATGTTCACACAGAATATGCAGTATTATTTTGTGTATGCTATATAAATGCTTTTATACTGTATATATCATTATACAGTAATGATAATTATACAGCAACTTTTTAAAATTTATTTATTTATTTTACTGTTATCCATTTTTAAGCCACCACCACCCCCTTTTGCTGTTTTTGTGCCCATTTGATGGGAAATTCTCTGTGCCTGTTTCCTGCCCTCTTTTCTCATCCTTCTCCTCCTGTCTTCACCGGGATTCAATCCTGGGAACCTCCAATGTGGGAGAGAGGCATCCCACCATCTACGCCACCCCAGTTCCTGGTTTTTCAGTGCATCTTGTCTTGGCTCTCCCCTGCATCACTCTCCTGTTAGGTCATCATCTTGCTGCATGGCTCTGTGGGGCCTGGGACGCCTGCACACAGGGTCTGGGGGCTCACCTGCTTGCGGGCCCTGACAGTCCGCATGCCTTCTATATTTTGCTTTATTTTACTGGGAGGTCCCGGGGATCGAACCCAGATCCCTCCATGTAGGAGACAGATGCCCAACCATTTGAGCCATATCCGCCCCCCTCATTATGTAATTTGCACTCAACAATATATAGCTTTATAATTCATTTTTAAATAAATATTTATTGAAGTATAACATACTTCAGAGAAGGGCACAAATCATAAGTGTACAGCTCAAGGAATTTACACTAGGTGACCATTCCCCCAGTGATAAGTACCAAAATCAAGAAATTGAACATTCCCAGCACCACAGCACCCCCTCCGGCACCCCCTTTCTATTTCTAGTCCCCAATCATCAACCTAACCTAACCCTTACGTAACATCATATATTAGTTTTGCCTGTTTGTGTACTTTAAATAAGTGGAATTATAGGATATGCACTCTTTTGTGTCTAGTTTCTTTCTTTGGACATTATGCTTGTAATATTATCCATATTTTGCATGCAGTAATAGTTTGTTCATTTTCACTTATTGAATATAATACTAACACCAATTATTTACCCATTCTACTACTGATGGACATTTGGTTGCTTTTTGGGGGGGAAAGGGAGTTATTATGAATATATTTGCTATGAACACTCTTGTGTCTTTTGGCATATGTTGAGTATATATCTAAGAGAGAAATTGCTCGGTGATAAGATATGCATATATTCAGCTTGGTGGATACTGCCAAACACCTTTTCAAAATGATTGCACCAATTTATCTTCAAAAGTATATGAGAATTCCATTTTTCCATTTGCTCCACATCCTTGCCATCAGTTGGTATGGTCAGGTTTTTTGTTGTTGTTGTTTTTTGTTTGTTTTTTTGCCATTCTGGTAGATAAGTAATGGTTTTAATATGCATTTTCATGATGATTAATAAAGCTGAGCACTTTTTACTAAGTTTATCAGACAGTTGGATAGCCTCTTTCATGACAAGTCTGTTCAAATCTCTTGCTCATTTTAAAGCTTCAGTAAATTAAGACAATGTGGTATTGGCATAAGAATAAACAAATAGATCAATGATTAAGAAAAGAAATTCCACACATATATGGTCACTGGATTTATGATAAAGCTTTAAGTGATGAAAAGTGGGAAAAGATTCTTTCCAGTAAATCATGCTGGCTCAATTAGATATTCATATGGAAGAAAAAAAACCATTTTAACCCCTACCTTATACCATATCCAAAAATAAATTATTGATGGGCTATAGATTCCAAAGTGAAAAGCAAAACAATAAAAGTTTTTTTGAAAAAAGTAAGGATAATATCTTAATGACAATGGGGTAGGCAAAGATTTCATAAAGAGTATACAACAATCACCATTAAGAGAGTGAGAAGGCAAGCCACAAAAGACATTTACAATTCAGATATTTAACAAAAGACTCATATCCAGAATATACTATCTGATTCTTTTAACTGCTGTGTATTATTCCATAGTATGTACATATTATAGTTTATTTAGCCATCCCCCTAGTAATGAACATTTACTTGGATTTTAATTGCTTACTATCTAAAAGTATGGTAATGATTACACTTGTACATCTTTAAGTGTTTTCCTAATGAATTACCCAGAAGCGGATTGCTGAATCATGGGAGAAGGCTGAGTTTCAAACCACAGAGGCCAATGGAAAGATATTTTTCCCCAGATGGGTTTTCTCCCAGCTTACAAATCATACTCTGAAATTAGCTGCCTGCACTCTCTTTGCCTGGGTCCAGCCCAATTGGACTTCTTTTGAGATTCCAGGTATAGCTTAACCAGAGTACACAGGCTTGAAAAGAAGACCTCAGAATTTTGATGAGGAGGGGTAAAAGGACACAGGAAAATGTTTAGACAAAAGAGTGCTGTAATATTCTCTCAGGGAGCGGATGTGGCTCAAGCAGTTGAGTGCCCACCTCCCACTTCTGTTCCTGGTGCCTTCTAAAGAAGACAAACAATGAGCAGACAACGAGCAGACAGCCAGCAAAAACAATGAGCAGACAATGAGAGAAAAAAAACAAGATGCAGACAGAGAGCAGACAATGAGCAAAAACAACTAACAAGACAATGAGTAAAAACAAATGAGCAGGGAGAAGATGTGGCTCAAGTAGTTGAGTGCTCGCCTCCCACATGGGAGGTCCTGGGTTCGGTTCCCAGTGCCTCCTAAAGAAAAAGCAGACAATGAGCAGACAATGAGAAAAACAACAACGAGAAGACAACAAACAAAAATAATGAGCAAACAGACGAGGGAGCCATCTCTGGGGGGAGTATATTCTCTCAAAGATTTTTCTTCTCTCTAAAAGAAATTATATTTATGGTATATGTAGTAACTTGAGTTGTATATTTTGCAGGATGATGTCTGGCAAGTATTCTTGGGCCTTTAGGAATAAGGAGTTTGTCAAGTATGAATCTCAATTAACTGATTAAATTTGATTACTAAAGAAAGATAGAACATCTTTGTATTTTCAACCTTACTTATTGAAAATGTTTTCCGAATATATATTAATCTACTTTCCTTCTTTGGTAAGTGAAAGATCCTGAATGTGGCTGATTATCTATTTACTGGTTTAAGATCATAAAGTCTTCATGGTCATAATTTGAATATCAATTATCATTACACATGATAGTATAGAAAGCATCCCTGGCACATTTTGCCTACAGTAGAGTATAAGTTTCTTTCTAAAATTAATTAATTAATTATTCCAAATTCCCTTCCCCCAGCTGTAAGTTTCTTAAAGGCAAGGACTAGATTTAAATTCTGATTCTGGCAGATATAAGATTTGTGATTTTGAGTAACCAAGTCTGATTTTTAGCCCTCCCATCAACAAGCAGGAAAAGAATGCCTGACTCTCAGGTTATTGGAAGAATAGAAGCACTTAGTAGAGTGCTTGGCACACAGTAGGACTTGGTGGGACTCCTTTCCCACCTCCTCAAAAATTTTTTTCTAAATCAAATTTAAATGAGTGTAGGAAATGAGACTGAATTTAATTTTTTTTTTTTTTTTTGCCTTGAGAATTGCATCTCTCATCTGACCATGGGTGACACAGAGATTTCCAGCATACAGAGAGTTCTTAATACTTGGTTCCCATTAGTAATTGGGCAAACCTTCAGGTAGGTAATTTGACAACATGTATCACTTTTCTTTTTTCCCTGCAATCCTACACTAGTAATTTATGCTAAAGAATAATTGCGCATGAGCAACAACAAATGAATGAGTAAAGATATTCACTGAAAGGTGGTTTATAATATTAAAACATTGGAAACTATCTAAATGCTCATCAATAAGAGACTGGTGAAACACAGTTTGGACCATCCACACTACAAAATATTATGCAACCAGTAAAAATTGTGCTCCATATTTACAGATATAGGATGTCCACAAAATATTGTAAAGTGAGGAAAGCAGAATACAAAACAGTATATATTACTTTATTCCATTTTTGTAAAAAATCTGTATGTATGTATGCATGCATAGAAAAAACGTGAAAAATACACATCAACATGCTCATATATTTATCTCCAAGTGGTAGGATTATGGATGGTTCTCTTTCTTTGTAATACTTTTCTGTTTTACCTGAATTCTTTTGCCATCAGCATGTTGTGATGGTTTGAAGTTGTATGTACCCCAGAAAAGTATGTTCTTAAAGTTAATCTATTCCTGTGGGTGTGGACCCATTGTAAGTGAGGTCTTTTGGTCAGTAGGATGTCAAGTTAAGATGTGACCCACCTCATTCTGGGTGAGTCTTAATCCTTTTACAGGAGCCCTTTATAAGAGAATGAAATTCAGACAGAGAGCGAAAGACACCGAAGCAAGAAGCTGAAAGCAATGAAACCTGGAAGAGAAGGAAGAGACCAGCAGACACTGCCATGTGTCTGGCCATTGGCAGAGAAGCCCAGGATTGCTGGCAGCCAGTCTTTGGGAAGAAAGCATTGCCTGATGATGCCTTGATTTGTACATTTTTCTCAGCCTCAAAACTGAAAGCTAATAAATTCCCATTGTTAAAAAGCCAAACCATTTTATGGTATCTTCTTCAAGAAGCTTTAACAAGCTAGAACACATATGCTATTTCTATAAAATAAAAATAGTAAAGTTACTTTTATTTTGAAAATAGAAGAGATTTAGTTGTAAAACATGCCAATTGATAACTCTAAACCAGGAAATCCTGAAAAACCCAACTCTCTATGGACATTACCTCATTCATTCTCAGACAGAAAACCAATTAGTCCAAAGGGAAAGTGGTTAGTTCAGAGTCATATAAAAAATAAAAAGCACAGACAGAAATGCAGTTAGGTCTCCTGATGGCAATCATTCACTCATTCATTCATTTGTGTGACAAATATTTATTGAGTACATGCTATATACCAGGCACTGTTATGGTCTGGGAAATAAGAAAATGGAATCATTGCTTTCCTAGAGCTCACTTGCTGGTGAGAGAAGCAATAAATAAGAGCATTTTAAGGAGTGCTAAGTGAGGCAAAGATGATAAACATGATCATGGATTGAGCCGGGAGTAGTTTTGGGGGAAGCAAACAGCCTTAGACAACCAACCTTAGATAAGGTGGTCTGAGAAGATGACATTGGAGCTAAGATCTGAATGATAATGACAGAACTAAGGAAAGATTAGTGTGAAGAATGACTCAGGCAGATGGAATTGAAGTGCAAAAAAAGTGAGATGGAGAAGAGCTTAGAACTGAAAGTTTCAATATTAGAATAGTCATATGAACACGGTAGAGGGAAACCAAAGGAAAGCATGTCAGCTTTCGTTATTGATAACGTGGGGAAAAGTTAAGTGGAAAAGTAATCTCTGATTTTTCCACAGTAGAATGATTGGGGTGGAAATTAAATCTAGTATAAGCCCTCACAGTGTGGCCTTTCTCCATGATGCAATTGAAAATTGTGTTTGGAGAAATTCTGGAAACAAATGTCCCCCAAAGCTCATCAAAGCCTTTCTGTCACCTTTTGGTTCTAGAAGGGCGGTACCAAGAAGATGTCTACTGAATTGCTAAAGCAATAAATTGAGGAGGTAATCTTTTTCGTGGTTGGTATGCTCAGGGGGAATGGGTCCACCACATGAAATGATAACTAGATTTAGTTGACAATTTGCTTTGAGTAAAATTTCGAGCTTGTAAATAATTTAAAAATAGCCTGTCATTCAATCGGAGCATGTCCTTTAAGAAATTTTAATCGATGCAAAACACATTTCTCAAACACAAAGCTATGGGTCTAAACAAAAAGCTGTGACACGGTCAGAATGGTGTGTGCAGCAGGTCACTAAGGAGAGTGAATTGAGCTACAACCCCAGAATCCAATATTATGACAATATCTGCGACCTAGGAATTAGCTGCTGCGACAATATGTAAGGGGGAAACAGACCACTTGTTCAACTTTTTCTGCTCAAGGGCACTGAGTAGCTAAGGTTTCAATCCACTCGTCAGGAGCAATCAGCATGCACATAAACTCTGTGCATTTTGGCCACAAATGGATTGTCTCTTTGGAATATTTGCCAAAAGCTCAGCGTTACAGAGAAAGAGAAAGGGGGAGGGGAGAGGGAGAGAAAAGAGGCAGCAACTGTCTGAAATCAGGGTAACCAGGGTATAGAGTGTTGCCTAGAGAAGAAGAACTCGGATAAAGAGGCACTCCACAGGATTTGGAGTGGTGACTCCCGACTCTCACAACTATTGATAATCAATGAGAAAACCCATTTCTCCCCTCCATCCATGTCCAAATGAGGTGGATGGCGGAGGGAAGTGATTCTAAATGAGGGATGAGCAGTTTGTCACCTTTCCCAGGCCGGGCCGTCTGGCCCGTCTGTGCTGCAGGCAGCAGAGGCGGCAGCTGCCCTTCCTCTGTGCTCCTCCGGCCCCGCGGCTGGACCTGCTGGGCCGCCCAGCCTGGTGGCCTTCTCTGACTCAGCGGTTATTTTCCCATGGAAGTTATCAAAGGACACCAGTCATTGTCCAACCTACAGTGCCAGGAGATGCAGCAGCAACACCCCAAGGACAATAGAAAGCTCCGTTCCTTTAAGTTTAAACTCCTGGAGAAGACTTTTTGTTTTGTTATTTTTTTTTTCCTGCTTGGATCTGGAGAATTCCTTTTCTTCTTTCTTTTGTTATTCCAACATTGACATCGATTATGTACACCTGATCCTAAATTGCTGGCATGGTAGCTCCAGTTTGGGAAATAAATCCAGACCATTAGAAACAAAGGACACCCCCTGAGCATTTACTTGAAGTTGGCTAGGTGATTGATTTTAATGAAGTGATTATCATTGATTATCAAAAATATACATGCATTGATTTATTCCTGAAATCTTAGATGCTAAATAATCATCAAAGCTGTTAATCCTGGATAGATTTAAAGATAATAGATAATGATGCATTATTCATAAATGTTGTGCAGCAGGATATCCATTATACAATGGTTAATCTCCAGCAAAATCATTTTCGTATTCATCTGCTATTATTTTATTTAAACCAGATTGTCAGAAATTTTTGCAATATTAATTTTAAAATCCCACCCTTATAACAAAATATCAGTCCCTCCTTTCATTCTAATGCCACCGTGGAGTGTATGTGAGGATGTTGAGTCCCTCCCTCCACCCCGGCTCAATTTACACATAAGCACACCCACAAAGACATGTGTTCAGGCTGCTTGTCTCTGTTATTGACTGTTGAATGGTTTCCAGCCTGCCTTTGTCCCAAGGTCAACCAGATTCAAGTTCCACTTTTTTATCCCTGTAGGACGATTTCTTCGTTGGTAAGCTTATTTAAATGCTTTTGCAGATATTGAACCAAATCTGCTCAGGCTGCAGCCTCCTGGGACTTTTCACTCAGGACTAAATAGAAATAAAGGCCCACAAAGGACAGCTTTTGATGTAACATTAATGATGACTCTGGTTATACGGCCTTTGGATTCTCTATTTTCTCTACGAAAAACCCGTGGCGGCAGAAAGAACCTTAGCCATGGGACGGGAACAGATTTGTAAATTGCTGCCTATGGACCCCCTGGGACTTAATGGCATAGGGCAAAAAAGCAGCTGATCTTGGCAAAGGAAGCAAGATAAATACAATTAGCCACTAAATCAGCTCCCCTTAAAATACCAGCTGTCAACTCCCTCCAACATTTATGAATTTGGGGGCATGTCACTGTCACATTGTGTCTCACCCAGGATCAAGCAGCATTGCTCCTTTCCATTGGGAAAGGGTCCTTGGATCCCCAGACAGGTTAAGCAAAGACTTTGCCTGTTTTCTTTCACCTTGTCTCCCTTGTCATGTGTACAAGAAACCAATCCAGGACAACCAGTAGTTATTGCTACAATGATTGTATTTGTTATTGTGTATTCTTAAACCATGCAGCCAGTCGTCCTTTCAAAGAATGGGGCTGACGGTTTCTATGGGAGATGATGCACTTTCTAAAGACATGAGATATGAGTTTTGGAGACCATCATCGGCTTAACAAAGAGAATCTGTTGATGGCGATGGGGGATCGGACAGGGTGGGCAGAAATAAAACAAGGGCAGGAATCCTGCAAACTTGGGGGCACTTTATCCCTTGTCTGTAACTCCCCAATGGAATCAGGACTCTGCAGCTTCAAGAGAGAGGCTGGTGCTAATTGGCTGGAGCACCAACACTGCCAGTTAAAAACACTCTTCTCTGCAGTGCTGTTTCTCTGTGAGTCCCCGCCCACCAAGGAGGCGGGGACGCCATGACTTATTATCTTGACTCTTGAGCTCCCATGCTATCAGTCTCATACCTTCTACAACATTGAAGCATACAGCAAAGCCTTTTAGGTGTTGAATTTGGGAATTGGGGATGGGGTGGATTCTGATTTTTTAGCATTCCCAAAATATTTGCTTTGTGCATATCTTGTAGTGTGGTAGCCTCACAGCTTGGTCCTATGGGGAAAACTTAAAAAGAAATAACACCTGAAAAAGTCTGTGACTTTCATATTTGTAACACAAAAGAATAGTGTATGTGAGAGGAGGAGAATGTGTGGGGACAGAGATGAAGAGTATGGAATGAAAGTCTAACCCTTAAGTGGCTTGAGGCATAGTAAATTTTGAATTTAAAATCTGAGTTAGGGAGAAGGGAGAAAGACTTGTGTATTCATTGAGATTCTTTGGTTGCAAGCAACAGAAAGAAAATTGACTAAATAAGGCAAATGAAAGATTTACAGCTCTCCTCCCAGGTGAAGATGGGAGAGGCAGAGTAACAGTTTAAAAAACTAACGTTAGCCAGGCACTGTGCTAACTGCTTTATAAGTGCCACTTCACTGAATGCTCAGAACAACCCATTAAGATGGGATAGTATTATGACCCCATTTTTTTTTTAAGTGAGCAAACTGAGTCATCAAGCATTTTCCCAAGCTCCTTTCCTGGAAAGAAGCACTGAATAGTCTTGCAAGCTGTATGAGGTCTCCTGGTTGCTGTCAGCACATTCTGATGCCAATCATTCATCCCAAACTGAAAACATGGGCTTCCTGCTGCTCACAGTCTCCCCAGGCCCTGTGCAAATCCTGGAAACACCTCTGCGCAAGTCCTCCAGGGAGAATCAGCTGGAATAGGAGATCGCATGGGAACCTTAAGGAGAATGCCCTTCACCTTCTCCTTGCATTTCACACACATCTTTATGGAACCAGAGGGAAGATCTCGAATGGGATAGAGCACAGAGTAGCTATTTTACTCTTAATTTGCACCTCACTACATCCTTTGGCTGGAGGCCAAGTGAAATGCCTATTACATTTAGAGGAGCAAAACCATTAACTTTTTCTCTTATGTTGCTGTTGCTTCTGAAAAAGAAAAAAAAAACTTACGAAGCTGAATCCATAGAAGACACATATAAACTATATGATGGCTCATTAAAATAGAAATGTTTCTATTATTGTTTATTCTTAAAAATACATGAAGCTAATAGATAAACAGTCATGTGGACATATATGGATACATGATGAACAGATGGAATGTGAAGACAAATGTGGTAAAATGTTAAAAGTAGGTAGATTTGGGTATATGGGTGGGAGGTATGTTGGAATTTTCTGTATGGGTTTTGTGTGATGTTTCAACTGTCCTCATAAGTTTGAAATTATTTCAAAATAAGAAGTTGAAAAAAATATGAAACTTTCCCACTGTGCTAAGAACTCTGCACAATATATAGTAAACCACACTCTCTACCCAAAAAGAGCTTCCATTCCCAAACAGGAAAAATATCAGAATACAAACAGGCTGAATCCACACCCCACAAGCTGAATAAAGGCCTTGCAGTGAATGAGTCAGAGGGTTGGCCAGTATTCAAGCAAAAAATCTACTTTCTATGTAAATATAATAATAACTACAATGCTTTACTCTTACAGAGCTTTCCAGTATTATTTGGTGCTTCACAAGGCAATGACGGGAGGCGGTGGTCACCCCCATTTCCCCAGTTTGGGCTGTCTAAGTGACTTGTACAAGGTGACGCTGATGGTCGGTGGTGGAGGGAATTCATTGACCAATCTAAGTCAGTGGAAGTCGGGAATTTTTTTTTTCTGCCAGAATTTTCAGCAAAAGAGCTGGTCATTGACACAAATAAGAACTCACACTTATAAATGACCTTTCCCCTTTGGCTCCCTTTGGGCCCAGGTAGAAGTAAGTTATGTGCATTTGTGCCTTCCAGTCTCTCGTGGGGGTGTGTGGGGGGAGAAAGGCTGGTGAGCCAGCCTCCAGAAGGGCTACTTGAAGAAAAGCAGGGGAGACAGGGATGAAGCAGGGTAAATTCTGTTCACCTTCCCCTCCGAGAGCAGGGATGTCTGTCTCTCCTCTGGCATAGCTCCTTTCCTCACTCAATTACCAAGCTGGGCACGTGGTGAAAACACAGAAGCATTTTCTATAAATTTGAGTTTAAAGGGGATAATACTAGATGTTAAATCATAAAATTAAATCATTCTTTACAAGACATTTTTACAATTTCAAGCCATTTTCCCTAGTAAACCTGCATAGTAAATTAATGACTACATTAGTAGTTTTTTGGTGACTCTTGTAAACAACGTTGTTACTCAAAACAAATACACACAGCTATTCTCCAAATGTTTGCTCACATATTTTTAATTCATTAAAAAACACTTGAAATTTTAAGTGAAAAAAATATTCTTGGTAATTTCATTTGCTTGCCTCATTTTATCCTGGAAAGAGCTGTGCTCATCTTCCAGTTGGTGTATAGGATAATTTCTCACAGCTGCTTAGATGGTACTGGCTAATATAACTAAGGTGTTTTAGAAGCTGAGCAGGGTTGGAAAAGAGTAGTTATTAATTCAGCAAAAACAATTTCCATATTTTGCTTTATTTCTAAGAAGAAAGTAAGAAGAAAGTTGAACCATTTTTCCACCCCTGATGGCTGAAAATGTGAAAGTAAAAATATCACATGTTGTTGTATGTTTTTAGATAAACATACAACAAAAATCACATGCATTATATCTAATGGTGCTCTTAAAATGTTTCACTTCACTTTTCCAAACAAATGTCTAGTCTTGTAAAAATCATTAATGTATAATAAAGAGAATATACTTTGCCCCTTAGAGATGTGTAAGAAGTATAATTTGGGTAAAAATGTACCCTATCTCAGCCATGTAAACATATGCTATGCTCAAATTCTATATCAATAGCTTGGATTGGTTTTATGCACAATTTGACCTTTTTCCAAATATATATATTTAATGCACAGCCAAAAACAACAAGGCATCAAACACCCATGTGTAAGGAGCAGGTTTTGTAAGAAGCATATTTACCTGCCCTGTATCTGCAGAAACCGTTTTCTTATTATTTGTTTAATAAGCTCAAGCATGCTCATGGAACATGGAACAGAATATTTAAAATCAGACCTGACCCCCAAATCAGAGGCAATATCTCTGCAGAGAATAAAGTCACACGTATGCACATGCCTTTATGTGACACCCTGTGTATACCTGAACTCTGAGGCACACATGGAAAGAGGGCGAAAATCCAAAGCTAAAAACTGCGTAAATACTCATCAACAGTGTAACAGATGATTAAATCATGCCGTATCCCTACAACTGGGCACTAAGCAGCAATGACAATGAGCGCTCTATTCCTAACCCCCACAATTTGTGTGGAGCTCATATCCACAACGTTGAACAAAAGAAACCAGACATGTAAGGTACGTGTTGCATTGCTTAACTTGTGTAAGGTATTAAAAAGAAGCAAAACTAATCTATGATGCTAGAAGTCAGGAGAGTGGTTTACCTTTGGGGGCTGGAGGTAGTGACTGGGAGAGGGGCTACCAGGCCTTCTGGGGTGCTCTTTCTTGGTCTGAAGGCTGCTTACACAGGCTGCTTTCACTTTGTGAACATTCATCTAGTTATACACTTAAGACCTGTGCACTTTTCTGCGTGTAAATTATACTTCAATAAAAAGCTCTCTTTAAAAAAATTTAAAAGGCCACTAAGATTGTTAGCTCTCTCCCAGGTTTAGCTGACTGGAAGTACTGCACAGAGTTTAAGGTCTTCCCCAGTAGCTTTCATGGACTCAGAGGAATGGACACTTGCAATCCTAAGAAGAACCCTTATCTTCTCAGACTGTGGGGTAAACAAAACATCCTCTCTTTAAAAGAAGGGAAAAGGCTACGGCTTCTGTGAGCTGAATACCTCCTAGCACGTGTTTACTCAATTTAGCAGTAACCAGGTCCTGCAGAGGCAGGAATTCCACAAGGGGCTGTCCGTGGTTCTAGTTAGATGAACTGTTTGTCAAAGGCAGGAACAGCCACGCTCCCTAGAAGAAACTGTGTGGGCTTTTGGTAAAATAACGTGGTGGAGAAAGATGCATTCTGCAAACTGCTTCTGAGCATCACCTGGATTTGAGAGGAGGTGGTAAAAGTAATATTCCTGTTCTGCTTTGCCTTGCTTGTAGCCCAGAACCTCCCTGAAAAGCAAGACAGAGATGCTCAAAGATAGGGAAACAAAGTTCAATGCCAAAATTGGAATTAGGAGGACAAAACAAATATAAACACTGATGGTGACCACCAGAAGAGGCAGTAGATAAATACTCCATATAGCCAGACCAGGGACAGGAGGAAGAGCTGAACATCATTCTTGACTGTCTCTGCTGCCCCCAGTAACCTTATATAAACTACCTTACCTTCCTGGGAAGTGGGTATGTAATGCTTGCTCCAAGTGGAGGCAAGAAAGGTTGATGGCTGTGAGGCAAGACAGGATTCTCCTGCCTGTCTCAGCATTTATCCATGCTGCCACGATGAGAAACATCTTTTACCAAGCCTGACATCATTCACCATTATCACGACCCTCTGGTCTCTGGCAAGAACATACTAAGTCTGTAATCTTTATTTCTTCTAACCCTACCACTTATTTGCTATGTCACCTTCAGCTAACCATTTGGTCTCTCTGGGCTACAAATACTTTGCCAACTGAAATTGCCCTTATCATTCTTCAAATACTCAGAGGAGCAGGATAAAGGATGCCTGTATATTGCTTTGAGCATTCGGAGGCTTAAGTGCCTTCTCCGACTGCCGAGGCCAGTGTTGCTTGCTGTGCCCTCCCTTGCCATCTCCGTGTGTAAGCCCCTGCCCAGCTCATCTAAGATGATTGAGTCCTGCCTTCTGCAAGTGGTGCCTCTTGAATTAAGGAGGATTTTGTTTGCTCTCAACATCCTTTTATTTTGAATTAGTGATGATCTAGCTGCTACCCAGGTTACTTCCTGGAGTTTTTGAACCTCTGATATTTTCCCTTTCCTTGATTTAAAATTTCCCAATTAAATAAATCCATTTTTGAGGAAGTAATCAAAGCTAAATCATGATAAAGATAAATTTTAGGGAAGCGCGTGTGGCTCAGTGGATAGAGCCCCCGTTTACCATATGGGAGGCCCGGGTTCGCGTCCCGAGGCCTCCTTGTGAGGGCACGCCGGCCTGAGCGGTGCGGTGGGCTGATGCAGCAACCTCATGGCAGGAAGCGGGTGTGGCGCAATGGATAGAGCACCCGTTTGCCATATGAGAGGCCCTGGGTTCGCTTCCCGGCACCTCCTTGTGAGGGCAGGCCGGCTCGCGCGGC
>JAQZBX010074569.1:0-14733 GCA_029593785.1 Cabassous unicinctus
TGCGAACATGGCAACAAAATTCAGAACAGTTATGGGGAACTCAAAGACAAATAGATTCAGAAATACATGAGGAAATAGCAGACCTAAGACAAACTGTTATTCTGTTAGGAGATCAGATTCAAGCTATGAAATTACAAATGAAAATGAAATGTGATTGGAATCAAACATCTTATTGTATTACTCCTGTGCTTTATAGTGCAACTGAGTTTCCTAGGGACTCAGTGAAAAAAACATCTTCTGAATCATGATAATTTAACTAAGGAAATCCTATGCTTGCAACAGAAGATATATAAGACATTTGAAAAACAATTACAAGTTATGACTAGGGAACATATGTTGTAAGAGTTAATGAATGGGTTAGAACAATTGCATCCTATACAATGGTTACATGGTTTATCAGGATCTGTTATGTTTATATGAATAACTGCATTAATATTGTGTTTTCTATATTGTTTAGCCTGCAGAAGATCATGACAACAACCAATTAATGCACCAGCAATCCGCTACAGCGCACATCATGCTATTGCAATAAAAAAATAAGGGGGAGATGAAGGAAGAAACAAGGAGCCAGATAAACTTAGATTAAACCCAAAAAAAGAACACATTCTTGGAACTGAACACAGTTCCTTGAATTAGAAAAGAAAACAGAACGTGAAGACCAAGGCCTTTAGGGCAAGAAACAATGTTTGTACTTATGCTTCTTGGTAGACTGCCAGAGAAGGAAGTGTTCTTGCTGAAGTAAGAACAAAACAGATTGTGGGCAAGGTTAGGCGATCTTGAGAATATAATGCACTGTTGCAAGCTGGTCTTGAGAACAATATACACTGTTGTAAGCTGAATAAAAGAGATGGCCACAGTAACCTCAGGGCTGTGTTGCCTGAGCGAGCTGCAGCCCTCTGCTTCATATGCATCAACTTGTCTGACTCTTCCTTTGCACCTCACACTGAAAACAACAGATAAGTGTGAGAGGTAGGTCTACAAGAGTTAGCAAGGGAGAAGAATGTTGTGAACCAATGCCCATATGGGCATATTTGGGACAGGGTTCAATTGGGGCAGACTTCTAGGGATTGTGTTAGTGTTTGTCTTGTCATAATGGGTTGTATCAGTGGGTGGAGACCCATATCATGAGTGGAAAGGTGTTGGAATCCCATCCTAGGAAGTCCTGATGTGTTTTCAAATAGAGGGGTGGGAGTCTCTCAAGAACATAGGCAGTGCCTATTAGGGGAGGGCAGAGCTGTATGTCAGGCCCTCAATGTTGTTGCAAGTAACTATGAATCTCATTTTTCAAAGAATGAATTCTGGTGGTTGCCATGGGTCCCAGAGGAGTGAGAGGGAGGAATAGAATAGATGGAACATGGGGCATTTTGGGGGCAATGAAAGTGTTCTATAAAGTCTTGCAATGATGGATACAGGCCATATTAAATTTCATCAAAATTTATAATAGTGTATGGTCCAAAATGTATACCATAATGTAAACCATTGACAATGGTTAGTATCTATGTTTCAATATTTGTACATTAATTGTAACAAATGGATCATCCACATATAAACTGTTATTAATAGGGGAAGGGGGAAAAGGAGAAGAATTTGGGTATATATTAAACCCTATGTTCTGTATGTGACTTATCTGTAAACTAAAACTTCTTTGAAGGCAAAATGAAAAACTAAGACTGGGGGAATAAATGGAAAAAAAAATGCCAATATAAATATGTATTAGTCAGCCAAAGGGGTGCTAATGTGAAATACCAAAAATGGGTTGGTCTTTATAAAGGGTATTTATTTGGGTTAGAAGTCCACAGTTACCAGGCCATAAAGCATAAGTTTCTTCCCTCACCAAAGTCCATTGTCACTTGTTGGAGCAAGACAGCTGCCGGCATTTGCCAGGTTTCAGGCTTCTTGTGTTCCTCTCTTCCCAGGGTTGTGTTTCTCTCTGGGCTTAGCTCTTCTGTTTCCTCCACAAGGTCAGCTGTAGACTATCAGGTGAAGGGCTCAATTCTCTTCTTCTGGGGCCTTTTCTCCAACATCAAAACTGCTTCTCAAAAACCGCTTCCTCTGTCCTTTGCCTTGCCTTTTATATTCAATTCCCCCAACCACCAAGGGGTGGGGCTCAATGCCCTACTGACACGTGGCCCAGTCAATGCCCTAATCATAACATAATCATGCCCAGATTAACATATCAGTTTACAAGCATGATCCAATTATATTTTTGGAATTCATAATTACATCAAATTCCCAGATGGCTATAACATACAAGACAGAAGATTTTATACTTGTGAAAGAGGTAATGTAAAAAAATAACCTTTTTTCAATATTTTTTATTACTCCAAATCTTTATTATTTTATTTTTTAAAATGTATTCTATTTTATATCTTATTTTTAATAATATCATTATTATTTCATTTTCTTATTAATTGTATTTCGCTATTTTGTTGGCTTCATTTTTAAAGAAGTTTTGGACAACAGAAGGGTTACAATTATTACAGGGGAAGATCATTTATGTGGGATGTCAGTGATGGGGAATACATGGGAGGAGGGACACCTGGGCATACATATAAGGCATAGAAATGTGTCCAATTGTTCATGGGGCAATGTCACATAGGGTGGAGAAATACACAGTAACTGAAAGAATATCAAATTCCCATCCTGGGGAGCTCTGACACATGCTCTAACGAAACAGTAAGCATTCCCTGAGTAGAGGGGTAATGACTAATGTAAGATGATGGTCCATTGATGGGTCCTTAATATTAATGATGATACTTATGAACCTTTACTCTTGAAATTGAAACTTAACCTAGTATTATAGAGTGCCTAAGAGTTACCTCCTGAGAACCTCATTGTTGCTCAAATGTGGCCTCTCTCTAAGCCTAACTCACCTTATAAATGTATTACCTTCCACAAGCTTGGGCTATGACTCCTGGGGATGAACCTCCCTGTACTGAGGGATTACTGCCAAGCACCAACTAGTAATGCAACTGGAAAAAGTTCTTGACCAAAAGTGGAAAAAAGTGAATACAAATAAGTTTATGTGGCTAAAAGACTTCAAAGTGAGTCAGGAAGTCACTTATGCGTATTACAGCAGGATCTCATTGATTGCCAAAGTAAACACTACCTTAAATAGTGGGGCTTTTGAGGGCTCTGGACGCATCCATACACTCTAGTCAGGGCAGATAGTTCAGGAATTTTATGCCTTGCTAGTGGGCCCTTCTTTGGAATTTATACTCCCCGATGTGATAGTGTTGGACTCAGTTGTGATTTCTCTAAACATGGTTCTTCTGACCCTTCAATTTGAACCTATAATTAGTACTAGGATTGATAGGTGTAAATCCAAAAGACTAAAATCTTTGGGCTGTCCATGTGCCGGGTGGCCCTGAATCTCAAAATAATTGCAACACCTACTTTCCTGTTCATTGGACTCACCCATGGCAACTAAGAAGGAGATGATGATGGACAACGATCATCCCAAGGAACTGAGAAAAAGTACAACTGAAGGCAAGAACATCCCATACATCTGCCCCATATGATCAAAGCCCACCCTCAATTAGAGGTGGAGTGGGCATTACCATCCCGGAATCCCCAGTATTGTGGAATGAACTATGGACTAAAGTAGACTTACTGGTATTCTACTATAGACATTGTGATTATAGCAATGGAAGAAATAATATCATTGATGTGGAGGCAGTGGCCACTGGAGGTTCTGAGGGCAGGGAGATAGAAAAACAGGTGAAATATGAGATATTTTCAGGACTTTGGAATTGTCCTGAATGACATTACAATGACAGATATAACCCATCACATATTTTGCCATAACCTAGAAAATTGTGCAGGAAAGGGTGTTAACTACGATGTAAACTTTAATCCATGCTTAGTGGCAATGCTCCAAAATGTTTTCATGAACTGTAATGAATGTACCACACTAATGAAAGATGTTTTTAATGTAAGAAAAAGTGGGAGGTGTAGGGAGCAGGACACATGGGAATCCCCTCTATTTTTATGTACCATTTATGTAATCTAAATATCTTTTAAAAACTTTTAAAAATTTTAATAAATTAAGATTCTAAGAGGAAAAAAATTTTAAAAAATGGCCAAAAAATAATAATAATGTGGAAGAATATTTGATAAAAGTGAAGTCATGAAAATCTTCCTAAGGAAGATATAACAACTACATATAATTTTGATAAATCTGATATGTAAAATTTAAAAAAAAAACATCACGACCAAAGAATTTTTACATAGCATAAAAAGTTGAAAATAAACAACCCAGAAATATAGTAACTAATTTTTATAATAGAACCAAGAATAATTTATTTAGTACATCATAAAAATCAGTGAGTCATATTGACAATGAAAGAAATAGGTAAAAGTTATTATAGACAATTCACAGATAAAAATTACAAATAATTTTAAACATGTGAAAAGGTGATGTAATCTAAAGGATCTCAATTTACAAATACAAAATTAAAAAAATTTAATAATTCATCCTATTGTCAAATACCATAAATGTATGTCAAATGCTGGTTGTTGAGAATGGGAACAAGCAAGTATTTCACAGACTGTGGCAAGATTGTGATTAGTACAACCTCAAGAATGGCAATTTGGCAATCACTTTTGAAATAAATATTTTAAATACATGTAACATTTGATGGAAAAATCCATTACATGGGACTCATATTTGTATATTTTCAAAAATAGATATATCTATTGCAGAATTGTTGCTCATAGATAAAGATTGGAAACAATATGAAGAACTGGAAACCTTAATTTGATAAATCTTTTTGAGGTCTTTGCACAATATGAGCTAAGTGAGAATAATTAGGTACACATGGACATGGGCTAATAAGGAAAGATCTTCAAGATATTTATGATTTAAAAGTAAAATTTATTCATTCAGAAAAAACGCACATATATATAAAAATATCTATTTATTAAGATTTCTTGAAAATCTTAAGAAACAGAAAAAAGTGATTCCCTCTGTGTAGGAGATCTGTGAAAATCTGGTTATTGATGGATACGAGATTGACTTCTCACTTTATGCCAGTTTGCGTGTTTTCCAGGTATAGTATTTATTATTTTTGAAGTTTCAATTTTTAAACTCTAAGTATTAGATACATAAAAATCATGTGTAATGCAACTGAAATTAAATAAAGAGGCCAGTCTATATCACATCAAACATTTTAAATAGCATAATAAAAAGAATGGACATAAATGACAAGAATTTAACTAAAAACAAATCTATGAGAAAGTGTGAAAGATAATCCAGGAATTAGTTAAAATCATTGCAATTATGAAAATTAAAATCAATAATTCATTACATATTATTTTTGACTCCCTGCAATATAGTCATAATGACTTTCTAGGTGGGGTGACAAACAAGACAGTGTTGAGCTTACATTTTAATATGGAAACTGAAATCAATAGCCCAGTCATATCTCTTATTTTAATAATTGCTTTGAATGAAATGAAAAGGTGCATTAGATTTAAAGCAACTTCTGGGTCCCAAGAGGATGCTTACTAAAACCAAATGATTCTCCTCATGGAAGACAATGTATTCATTTATTGCTTGATTTGACCTTTTTTCTCCAGAACTTCTTCATAGCATTTGTCATCTCTGAATTTCTCAGAATATATATTGAAGACTTTAGCATGGGGGTTATGACTGTATAAAACACACTCAGTGATTTGTCAACACGGAAGTTTCTAGCAGGTCTTGCATACACGAAAATACATGGAACAAAGAAGAAGAAAACCACAGTGTTAAGGAAACCACAGGTGGAGAGGGATTTCCTCTTCCCTTCCTGACTAAGGTTTTTTAGGGAGTGCAAAATGACACCATAAGAGATGAGTAAGAGCAGAAACACAATACTGCAGATCAGCCCTCCATGACTCTCCACTAAGAGTCCAACAACATAAGTGTCAGTACAGATAAGTTTCAATAAGGTGAACATGTCACAGAGAAAATGATCAATGATATTGAGACCACAGAATGGGAGCCAATGAAGAGAGATCAGTTGAATGACTGAGTGCAGAAAACCCCCAATCCAGGACACTATTAGCAGCACAACACATACCCATTGCCTCATGATAATCAGATAATGCAAAGGCTTACAGATGGCCGCATACCAATCATATGCCATGTCCAGCAGAAGAAAGACCTCTGATCTGCCAAAGAAGTGCTCCAAAAATGACTGGATCACACAAGCTTTGAAGGATATGATCTTTTGTCCAAGGAACAAGCCTGAAATCAATTTTGGGGAAATGACTGAGATATAAAAGGCATCCATAAATGATAAACCAACAAGAAAGGAGTACACAGGTGGCCCCAGAGACTGACAGTTACAGTAAGAACAATGAGTAAGTTGCCCACCATGGACAAAATGTAGAAGATTGAGAGATAATAAAAAGTACTTTTTGTTCATTTGGATTCTGCTTGAGGTCCATGAGGACAAAATACGTCATATTGTTCCTTGGTTCCATATTCTTATATAAGTATTGATTTTAGATTTTAGAAGGAGTTTATCTGTAAAACAGTGAATGTAATTTAAATGTATTATAAGAATAATCTTTCTTTTTTATTCATTCAATCAAAAAATGTGTAAACATTTATTTCTGTCAAAACAAACATGGACTATATAATTACAAAGTTGATTAAAACATAATTATCTGCTTTCAGTGATTTAATATATAATAATAGGATCTGATAAATATAGAACAATGCAATGTACTATTATAAATATATTTTTTGATATATGGGTGCATATCATAGGAACATCTAAATAAAACTTGGATCAGGGAAGGCTTCCTAGAGGAAGCTTGTTTAGGTTTGTTTTAAAGAATTAATAATAGACTAGAAAAAGAGAGGATGGAAAGTTGTATTATGTAAAAAGTCACTATCATGTAAACTCAAAGACCCATTTAAGGTAATCTACATGTTCAAGTGGGTACAACTAAAAATGAATGGAAGGTTATAGACCCAAGGTCATTGACCTGGTTTTCATCCCAGCTCATTGAAATCTTGTTATTTTCTTTGCTTGACTCTACCTGCTTTTCCTGACTAAAATGCTGAAGAATCCCAATTTTGTGACTACAGTCCCTATATCTCCCCTAATTTTCAAGATTATACATACAATGACTTAATGGATATTACTAATTGCATGCCAAATTGGTATTTATAAAACTAAATTTTTAATTTTATGTATAAACCTGTCTCTTCCTAGACATTCCCCTCTCATTAAATGAAATCACTGTCCTGTTATTGTTCAAACTAATATCTTATCCTTGTATTTCACTAACATCACTTACTGATACCTTTATCAAAATGTGCTGACTCTGCCTTCAAAATGTATCACAATTCAGACCACATTCACCAGTTCCCTGATACCTCCTTTGATCCATTGCAATAGCCTCCTGACTGGTTGCTCTGCTTTCATTCTTCCCTTTTAATAATCTTTTCTCCTTCAGTAGCTAAATAATCCTTTGAAATATGATTCAAATGATTCTACTCCCCTACTCAAAAATGCTACACTGTATTTCTATAATAAACTAAATAAAATACAATCTTCCTACCTTTACCTACAAGACTCTAGTGGATGTGGTTTCAGGCTACCTCTAGAAACTTATTTTTTACAAGTCTCTGAATTAATTCAAATCCATGCTACTACTCAAATATACAAAATGTTTTTCCATCTTTTTAGTTTAACTTATTTTTTTTATGTATCTTAATTTCAGAATTCAGAAGCAGTTTACTTATAAAATAATGATAAACATTAGGGAAAAGCATATTGTAAGTTTAATTTTTAATTTATTCATTCAATTGACAAATTCTATAGAACACCTATATTGTGTCAAGCTTTCAAATAAGTTAGATATCAAGTAATCACATCCACTAACTCATTTAAGCTCAGGGATTACTCTAGGGGCCACATCATCAGAAGACAGAAATTATGGTGGTTGACAGTGTCACTTTTTTGCTATTTTATACTCCTACTTTTCTAGTGGGACACACACCTCTTGAGGTCATAAGATGGCTAATGATTTCATTGGAGAATTTCTTTTATCTATTCATGACCATACCATTTAATTCTGATTAATAAATAACTTCCTAGTTTTTCTTCCTCTTATTTTTCAATGAAACTGAACTTTCATTGAGGAAGACTCCATTTAGTAAGCTGCCTTTTACGTTGGCTTACAAATGTTTCATTCTTCACTCAATAGACTTAATTAATATCCATGAAACCCAAAAAGCTATTTTCTACTGATTTTTTATAAACCACATTATTAGTATACATGTAGAATTTGTTTCATTTTACTCAGTGTATAGCACTCGCAACTTAGGAAACATATATGGAGAAAAATCTCATGATAAAATATATTCAAAAACAATATAGTTATATTTTTCTAAAACAAATGGTGAAGCCTTAAATAAGTGCTGGTCACGACTCTGACTCACACTTTGCACATTAGTAAAATGAGACTAAGGTAGCAACTTACTGAATTTTTATGAGCATCTAATAATCTAAAATATATGAAAGCATATGTAGCACAGTGTCCAGAACAATGTGGGAAATCAACCTACCTTTTTAATAAAATATTTGAAAGCTTAATTTTTGGCAAACCAGCATATATATAATAGCTTTATATCCTTCTGAAATGTAGAGCAGCATGTTAAGAAAACTAATCTTTCATTCCATTAGTTCCACTGAAATAGACAAAAAATTAATGAAAAGATATTATAGCCTTGTAAGAACACCTAGAAATTGTTATGCAAAACTATGTATCAAATGTTATATCTATGATTAGATTATATATACCCTTAATCCTTCCAGTAATAAATATTATTATTCCCATTTTATTGTTGAACTAGATGGTATATAATTTTGATTGACTTCAAAGCCCCTGTGGGTCCAGCAGTTTCTTCAACTTTTCAATTCTTAAAAGTTCAAGTGACATATATTCTTATATAATAAGAAAATTAAAAATTAACATAATCACAAAGCTTGGTTTCCACTATTAGCTGTTAAAATGTTGCCTTTTGAAACCTTGTTCACACTCTGAAGGAGATTTATAATTTACACACAAGGACCTGGAAATTCATTCTTCAAATTCAACATGACCACAGAAGGAAAAAATCTGCATTTTTCTTTGGAGATAAATTTGATTTCCTATATCTATGTCTATCAATTTTCTTCACAGGCTCTTCTTAATATTCAAGAAAATTATCATTTGAACTATGCATCTATTTGAAAGGAATTCCATGATGCAAACAGAAAGAAAAAAATTCCTTTGTTAGGGTAATATATTAAAAAAGCAAACAAATTCTATATCTACCTAAGATGATAGAACTACACATTTATGAGGAATTTCTTTCCAAGTAACTTCTTTTCTGAAATCTTTGATAAAGAAAAAACATCAATTCAGAATTTGTCCATTTAATTCAATTGTATTGAACTGGCCAAACTTCTTGTACTTGAGAATTTAAGAGTTTTGTTATGGCACAAAATAGTCATGTTTTAGATTTTATGGGTATTATATGACTTTTTTTATATCATGCTTTAGGCTTGATAAAGCATCTCATGAAGCAGTTATAACAGTTTTTTAAAGGATAATCTTTTTTTCTTCTTGACGGGCAAACAACATTGGACTTTTTATCCTTTCTAACCAGATTTAATTTTGAATTCTGCAATTGGAGTATGTCCAAGACTACTTTCAGTTTAATTATATTCTCTGGGATTTTCTATAAAATTTTTAAAGAATATCAAAATATAATGAAACTGCCAAACCAGTCATGTAATCAGAGCTAAAATGATGTAACATGGAGAAAAAATAGCCTCAGAAAATTATGTCTTAGCAATCAAGAATAATATATCAGTCACTCATTTGTTGCAATATAATGAATTTGTCACTTATTTTCCCATTTTACTAAAGCATATTTTTCTTTCTTTTTATTTAATACTCAATTCATTTTGTCTTTAAATGTGGTTAGATATTGTTTTAGTTTCTCAAAATGCTGCCATGCAAAGTACCAGAAATGTGTTGGCTCTTATAAAAGGAGTTTATTTGCAGTAAAAGTTATAACTCCAAGTGCTACCGGATTTTGCCAAGGATTTTGAGTAAGCTACAAAAAATGAATTTCAAGAGCAAGTCAGGTTAGTTAGGCCAGTAATTTATTAATGTGGGGAGGGAAGAGAAATGAGAGAAAATAACAGATCAAGGTCCCAGGTAGAGAGGAAGAGGCTGAAGAGTGATAAAGTAGGCTGATTACAGACTACAGCTTCCCATTATAGATTATAAATGCCCAGGTTTTACTTGCATGTTGATCCATGCAGAGGAGGGCACAGTGAGAGCAGGGCACAGAAGGTGAAACAGAGAGAGAGGACTTTGTCCTTGCTTTTTAAACCATTAATTATTCTGCCCCTTTGGTAATGACATGGGAGGAGTTACGGCTGTTTTGATTGATTACCCCACCCTTCAATCCTCCAGGAGAGTCCAAAGATAAGGTCCCTGGAGAATATCCGGAGCTTCTCCTGGCTTCCAGAGGAAATCTCATCCAGATGGGATTCTTGTGAGAGTCTTCCGGCAGTCATTTTGGGGGTATTGATATCCATGTGGACTTCTTGCCAGTTTCCAGATCCATCTATTGATTCCTTATTTTACTAGACTGCTTCATTTCCCCCTCAGAGAGTTATGCCTTTATTCTTAAAGGGGTGCTATAATTACTTCCTGCTGGTTAGGGGCAGTTGGCCCTACCTGACAAAATGTAAAACCCCCTGGCTGCTCTATCTTGGTTGGAGGAAGATGGATCTGGCATTTTGGGTGAAGCTGGATGAAGTCCCCATATGGCTATCAAGATGTTGATTCTGGAAGAAATAAACTGAATTTGAATTTTGAAAATATATTACCCCACTAAGAAGATACCAGACTGCAAAGATAGGAAAAAGTCAGGTGCCTATAAAGGCTATAGCTCCCAGAAGTTGGTGGGAAATGGTATTCTTCTTTCAGCTATGTTTATGCTGTTGGATAACTCTAGAGAGAAGAGGCATTGCCCTTTTTAGTTAAGCTACAGGAGATGAAAACAAAGTTTCTTAAGGGGTGTCTTGTTTGTCTCCCCCCTAACAATAGACATTTGGGCTAGAGTTAGAGGGAACAGCCATATTTGACACAGACACTACTGAGCTTTGTCACTTGAAAAGGTATTTCAGGCCATTCAATGACTAACACTCATGCATTCCATCAGATGCTTCTGGTGAGTTGGCACTTTCCTGGGAAGCTGGCTTCACTCAGGATCAGTGCACCTAGCTGGAAGTTCCTTTAATCTTCATAGCTGTGGGAGTGATCAGAACTACAGAGTAAAGTTCCTTCCATTTTGGCTCTAATTGAGAGAGAGGCTTATTTTCTTTGCCAAGTTTTTATCAGAACCTGGTTTCCAGGTCCTGGGTGAGGAAAGGTTGCCCATGGACCATCTCAAAGGGGCTAAGCTGAAGTGGGTCTTAGCTACCTCGTTTGCTATTTCCCTTTGGATCGGAAATGCTTAACCCTGGCAGGAAGGCATGTGGGGTTGCCAGTCCTCTCAAGGATGTGAGTGGGACAGGTTCTGGAACAAGGCCTGAGAGGGATACCTTGGCTAAGCACATTCATTAACTACTTTAAAAATGAAGTTTACCAGGACTTTTAACATGTTCAATATCCCTCTGCATATAATCTAAAATAGAGGCTGCTCTCAGCTATATTGTGGCCATGTAGACCAGCAGTAGGCAGACTTTCCTGACTTCTGAGGACACGCCTATGGAGACCATCTCCATTATTCTTGGAAGAATTAAGAAGCACTTTTGAGTAACTGATCTGGGGTTTCAGAGTCCAAGTCTCACTCCATTTACCACTCCAAATAATTTGGAGCTGATACCCTTGTCTCAGCATCCTGAGTACTTACTCCAGAGCTAAAGTAGGTCTTGGAGGATGCCTGAAAACTCCAAAGTTCAGACCAAAGCACCCAAGCGGAATTTGTGGGAGATGGGAGCTATTATCCAAACTGAAGGGCTTGATCTGAGTTTTAGAGGATCTTTGGCTGCTTTCTGAATGGAAGGGCTCAAGGAATGGGGGTCATTCAAAGTTTACTGCTCTGCTTCTCAGCATCCCTGCATTCCAGGCCCCAAGACTGCACCATTACGCAAATTAAATCTCCTGAAACAAATCTCAGGGGAAGTTTGTTTTTTCTCTGAATCAAAGTTCCCATGTCTTCCAAGTCTTGGGGGACATTCAGAGTTACTTCTCCAGTTCCTGCCACCCCAGGAATCACAGAGACCCTGCCGCTGGGCATTTCTGGGGCTGTTCTGGACTTGGGAGACAGGCTGAATAGATCTTGGGGGTGAATAGATTTTGGACTGAACCTGCCGAGTTGAATATTGCTCTTTCTTGGAGAAGGGGCAAAAAGCTTCTTCTTTCTATTGTTACAGAGGTCTTAAAAGCAGTCTTAGATCTTACCATAGCTTACAGAATTGAGTGGGAAAGAGTGTAAACTACAATGTAAACTATAATCCATGCTTAATGGCAATGCTTCAAAATGTGTTCAACAATTGCAATGTATGTACCATACTAATGAAAAAAGTTGTTAATGTGGGGAAAAGTGGGAGGTCTGGGGAGTGGGGCATATAGGAATCCCTTATATATTTTTTATGTAATATTTTATGTAATCTAAGTATCTTTTAAAAATAAAAAAAAATATGTTGAGAAAAACAGCAGTCCTAGGAATTGGGAACTTCTCATTTAGACCAGCCATCAAAAGGCCATTATGTGATTAGAGGTCAATTGTTCTAGCTAACAGGCCTTGGGTCCCTGAGGCAATAACTTCCTTACTAGCAAAGGCATTTTCAGTTTTAAAGTTTTTAAGCTATTCAAAACCCATAATGAGAAATTTAATAGTAAAAAGTGGGCAGATAAAACATAAGTAAAGTTTAATTATGAGAGAAGCCTTGGCCCATGACCCCCCTGGGGAAGGGAACTCCCATGGCATCCATCTTTGACCCTGTCCATTGTTGCCTTCCCACCCATCCTAGATCAGGTAGCTGGGTGTGGTCAATAGGAAGGTGGGCTTGCAAAGATGTGGACTTGTGGAGAGGTGCAAGCCCCTGGCTCTGAGTCATTGCCATTTTTGCCACCAAGCGGGTAGGGTGGGAGAAGGCAATGGCAGCCAGGCCCAAGGGCAAAGCTGATGACTGCTAAAAGGGTTTGAAAAAGCAGCTTAGCACTTCACAGAGCTGGGGAACCTCTGTCTTGGCAGGGCCCTGCTTTGAGTCCCTGCCCTGTGCCCCAGCTCTCCCAGCTGTGGTGAGATCTCACAAGCCTGGGTGCACGGTGCAGATGCAGAGAGGTCCCATGCCCTGGCCTCTTACCTCCTGGGTTTATGTGCCATGGGGGCTCATAGGCAAACCCGTTTAAAGTGGAAAAGCAAAAGAAGGCATTGAACAGGCAGTAGGCCATAGTTTCACTCATCAATAACCTCCTGGATGGCAGCACCAAATATGTTACTAAATTTTCTCTAGGTTTTTGACTAAGCTACAAGAAATGAATTTCAAGAGCATGTCAGGTTAGTTAGGCCAATAATTTATTAAGGTAGGAGAGAAGAGAAATGGAAGAAAATAAGAGATCAAGGTCCCAGGTAAAGAGGAAGGGGATGAAGAGTGATAAAGTAGGCTGCTTTACAGACTACAATTTCCCATTACAGATTATAAATGCCCAGGTTTTACTTGCATGTTGATCCACTTTGGGGGCACAGTGAGAGTATGGTACAGAAGGCAAGAGAGAGAGAGAGAGACAGGTCTTTGTGCTTGCTTTTTAAACCATTAATTATTCTGCCACTTTGCTAATGACATGGGAGCAGTTCCAGCTGTTTGCTCTTTTCATTGATTACCCAACACATCAATCCTCCAGGAGGGTCCAATGATAAGGGCTCTGGAGAATATCTGGGGCTTCTCCTGGCTTCTGGAGGAAATCTCATTTCATATGGGATTCTCATGAGGGTCTTCCAGCAGCCGTCTTGGTTGTATCAATGTCTATGTGGACTTCTTGCCAGGTTCAGATCCATCTATTGATTTCCTATTTTATTAACCTGCTTCACAAGGTGGTCAAGAAAAGTTTAAATCAAGGCATCATAAAAGGTGCTTTCAATAGCTACCACATGTTGTTCAAGATAGCCACCAATCTCTGCCAAGGTTTGAGCTCATCTGTGGGTCTCCAGGCTAGGACTTGTCTCTTCTTGAGCTGCTCCATGGGCCCAGCCTCTGGGGGGGGTTATGCTTAATCTATCCTCTAGTCCTCTCTCACAAAAGCAGGATCAAAAAAGGTGGTTTCCTTTTCCTTTGTGTCTGTTTGTTTCTCTCTTTGTGTATCTGGGTTTATATCAAATCCAGCAAGTGTGCAGAGACTCAACCTGAGTCATGCTTCACTGACATAGTCCAATCAAAAGCCCTAAATCAAACTTATGGAGTAATCTAATCAAAGGTCCCTCAACAGATTTTTGATACAATCAAAGATACCACACCCAAAATAATAGATTAGTTTAAAAACATAATCTTTCTTTCTTTGGGATTCATAAAATAATCTCAAACTGCTACAGATGATTTAGAATTTTCTCTCCAATTTAGATGTAATAACTCATATTTCTCCAAATATGCATTATTAAAATAATTGAGAATCTGTAATGTGCCAGATGTTATGCTATGAACTAAGGATACAATATTTAATAAA
>JAQZBX010074572.1:0-14738 GCA_029593785.1 Cabassous unicinctus
TAGCTCCTTTTTGGTTACTATTTGCATGGAAAATCTTTTCTAACATTTCACTTTTAACCTCTTTGTGTCCTTACATCTGAGGGGAGTCACCTTAGACAGCATATAGATGGCCCATATTTCTTTATCCATTTTATCAATCTATGTCTTTTGAATGGGGAGTTCAAACCATTTACATTCAATGTTATTACTGTAAAAGCATTATTCATCTATTTTGTCCTTTGGATTTGTTATCATATCTAACTATTGTCTATCTTTTTACCCTTTAACTTACCCTTCTTAATAATCTTCATTTCTACACTCTTCTCCAAGTCTCTTGCACTTGCTTTTCCTTTCAGGCTGCAACACATCCCTTTAGAATTCCTTAAAATTTTGATTTTTGGAAAGAATTCTATCAGTTTTTATTTGTGAAGACTTTGAATTCACTTTCATTTTTGAAGGACAGCTTTGCCAGATACAGAATTCTTGGCTAGAAGGTTTACTCTTTCAGTAACTTAAATACATCATACCACTTTCTTCTTGCCTCCATAGTTTCTGATAAGAGGTCAGCACTTAATCTTATTGGGTACCCTTGTATATGATACTTTTCATTTCTCTTGCTGCTTTCAGGATACTTTCTATGTCTTTTTAAAAAGATTTAGATTAAATAAATATTACATTAAAAACATAGAGATTCCCATATGCCCCAACCCCTCCACTTCCCACACTTTCCCACATTAACATCTTTCTTTAGTGTGGTACTTTTGTTACAATTGATTAACACATATTGAAGCCTTTTTACTAAATATGGAATATAGTTTACAAAACAGTTTACACTCTGCCCCACAGGATTTTATAGGTTTTAACAAAATGTATAATGGCTTGTACCCATCACTGCAATGTCATGCAGGACAATTTCAATGTCCTGAAACTGTCCCCATGTTACACCTATTCTTCCACCGATGTCCACTGTCTTTATATCAATGATAAAAGTTCTTACTTTAATATTTGTCATTCTGAATAGTAGGTGACTTAGATTAGGTCTATTCAGATTTATTCTGTTTGAGGTTCATTTTTTTTCTTTGTTATTGATATTTGTGTCTTTCATAACTGTTGGACATTTTCCACCATTATTTCCTGAAAGATTCTTTCTGCCCCTTTTCCATTCTCTTCTCCTTCTGGGACAATGACAATGTATGTTTGTGCATTTCACTTTGTCATTCAATTCCCTGAGAACCTCTTCCATTTTTCCTTTCTCTTCTCTTTCTGTTCTCCTCTCTTTTCCAATTCAGATGTTCTGTTCTGAAATCACTAATTCTGTCTTTTAGGAATTCATATCTGCTCTTATGTGCCTCATATATATTTTTAAATCTCATCCATTGTTTCTTTCATTCCCATAAACTCTGTTACTTTTCTTTGCAGTCTTTCAAATTGTTCGTTTTGGTCGCCAAGTGCCTTCTCAATTCTTTAAACTGATTTTAGAGAGATATGTGATATCACTGATTAATTTTCTTAAATCTTGTGTCTTTTCAGCCTATTTGGTTTGTTACTTTGGTTGGGCCATCTCTTTCTCTTTCCTAGTATAGCTTGCAATTTTTTGTTCATGTTTAGGCATCTGAATATGTTGGTGTATTTACTCTGTCTCATGCTTATTATTTTTTTTATTCATGGTCTTTTTTAATATTTTGTTCAACTTATTCAAAGTCTTTAAAATGGCCCAGCTTCAATTATCAATATTGGGCCAGGGAGTCACTAATGCAGCACAGAAACCTAGATGCTGTTTTTCTCCATGCAATTTCCAGATTGGTTAACAGATGACACTTATCACCATACTTTTCCACAGAGGTGTTTCAATCTCTGCTTTCCTGTGTTTTGGGCTGGCCAGAGCTGAGATTCAAAGCAACCTCTGCTAGCTGAATTCACTGAAGAGAAACACCTTGACTCCTTCTCTTTTTTCCCTTGTAAGAGCTGACAGAGAGGAAGATGTCCATTCCCCTCTCAGTTGGCTAAAGTGAGCCAGAGGTTTTACTCCAGATTAAAATCTTGGGCATATAGGAGGGATACCCTTCCCATCTGCCACAGGGTTTTTGTAACTCATGGTTATTTTTCTAAATTTTTCATCTCTCTGTTCCTCATCCTCTTGTTATGCCTTGGTCAGCTGACCACCACAGCAGATAGCTTGGACAGCTTTTGGCCCTTTCTCTACTTTTTTTAAGTGAGATGAGCTCTGTCTGTTTTTTCTGATGTCATCTTCTCAGAACTCTCCAAGAGATTATGTTTTTGAGCTAATCAACTCCTGTGGGTGTGAAGCCCTTTGCATTAAATTCAGTTAAGGGGTCTTTGATTAGATAATATAATAAGATCACTGTAGGGCTATTGAATGGACTACATCAAAAAAGACAAGACACAGTTGTGTCTCTGCCTTCTTGTTGGGTTTCATATAAGCAAAGACACACAAAGAAAGAGGACACAGTAAATGGAGCTCTGTCACTTTGACCTGGCTATTTGAGAGAAAAGACTTGAAAATCACTAGAAACTGAAGCTGAAGCATAGAGCAGCTAAGAAGCTCATCCACAAAGCAGCTCAAGGCTGACGAGACAATGAGCCTAGAGGAGAAGGCAGGAACTTCAGCTGATACCAGTCACCATCTTGCTTTATCAAATGGTAGAACACCAGAGATTCCAGTATCTGAGTTTGGTGAGTAAACATCTCTGATGCTGCCTTGATCTGGACATTTTTGCAGGCTTGGAAGATTTTACCTTTAACAAATTTACCAACCTATATCTGGTACTTTGCATTGGAAGCCTTTGGCAAATTAAGACAATAATCAAGGAATGAAAGGTGGATCAACAAAAGAAAATCAATCAATGTAATACACTATACTGATAAATGAAGAAGAAAAATCACAAGGTCATCTTGATTGATGCAGAAAAGGCATTTGACAAAATATAACATCCTTTCTTGATTAAAAAAACTCCAAAATATGAATAGAAGGAAGCTTTCTCAATATGGTAAACTGAATATATGAAAAACCCACAGCTTACAGTGTACTCAAAAGTGAAAAACTGAAAGCTTTCCAGCTGTGATTGGGAACAAAACCAGGATGCCTATGGTCACCACTGTTATTCAATACTGGTCTGGAAGTTCTAGTGAGACTGATTAGGCAAGTAAAGAAAATAAAATTTATCCAAATTGGAGAGCAAGAAGTAAAACTTTCACTATTCATAGATGATTTGATCCTATACCTAGAAAATCCCAAAAATATTTCAGCAAAGTTACTAGAGCTCATAAATGAGTTCAGCAGAAGTGGCAGGATATGAAATAAATATCTAAATATCAGCAATGTTTTTATACATAAGTAATGAGCAATCAGAAGAAGTAATCTGGAAAGCATCAATTTAAAACAGATACTAAAAAATCACTTATTTTTGTATAAACAACCAAGGATAAAAAGGACCTGTATTCAGAAAACTACAAAACAATGTTAAATGAAATCAAAGACGTACTAAATAAATGGAATGAAATTACATTTTCATGGAATGTAAGAATAAATATCATTAATATGTCAATTCTATGCAAATTTATTTACAGATACAATGCAATCACAGTCAGCATTTCCACAGCCTAATTTGCAGAAAAGGGAAAGCAAATGATCAAATCCTTGAAAAGGTATGGGTCCTAAATATCCAAAAACATCTTTAAAAAGAAAAACTAAGTCTGAAAACTCTCACTTTCTGATTTTAAATCATATTACTTTTTTACCAGTTATGGTGGCAAATAAAATCTTGGTAATGACATAAAGATAGACATATTGGCCAATGGAATAAAATTGAGAGTTCAGAAATAAGCTTTTATATCTATGGTCAATTGATTTTTACATTACTGATAATTCCACCCAGCTGGTTCAGAATAGTCTATTCAGCAAATAGCATTGAGAGAACTGGGTAACCATATGCAAAAGAAAGAAAGATGACACTTATCTCATACCTTATATAAAAATTAACTTAAAATGGGTCAAACATTTAAATTTAAAAACTAGCTCCATAAAATCCAAAGAACAAAATGCAAGGAAGCATCTTCAGGATCTTGTGGTAAGAGGTGTTTCCCTAAACCTTATATCCAAAACACAAGCAATGAAAGAAAGTCCTCCACAAAATTAAAAACTTTTGTGCTTCAAATGATTTTGTCAAAAAAGTGAAAAGGCATCCTAATCAATGGGGAAAATATTTCATAGCCACATATCTGATAAAGGTTTTATTTTAAGGATATGTAAAGATATATAACTCAACAACAGAAAGATAAGCAATCCTATTAAAAAATGGACAAGACACTTGAAGAGACATTTCTCCAAAGAAGAAATATGAATACCTAAAAAACACATGAAAAGATGATCTAAATCACTAGCTATTAGGAAAATGTAAATCAAAATTGCAATGAGATATCATTTCACACCTTATAGAATGCCAGTATTAAAATATATGTGTGCATATATATATGAAATAGGAACACTCCTTCACTGCTGGTGTGCATGAAGTATAGTGTAGCTTTTGTGGAAGACAGTTTTGGGTTTCCTCAGGAAGCTAAATTTAGAACTGCCACATGACCTAGCAATCTCACTACTAGGAATATATTCAGAAGAATTAAAAACAGGTCTGCAAACTTATGTTTGCACATCAATACTCATAGTGGCATTATTCACAATTGACAAAATATGTTAGCAATCTACGTATCTATCAACCAATAAATGAATAAATCAAGTGTGGTATAAACTTGTGATAGAATAGTATTCAACTATAAGAAGAGATGAAGTCAGGATGCATATGACAACATTGAAATTATTTTAAATGAAGTGAGGCAGACAAAAAAGGACACATATAGTATGGTCTCACTAACATGAACATGATACAATGATTAAAGTCATGGAGTTAAACTCTAGAGTATATTGTCCTACGTGGAGATAGATTACAGGTTGAGATGAGGGAATTGATGTGCAATGTCTGTAGAATTTTTAATTAGTTTGATTGTAAATGTTTAAATGGTTAGAGATGATGGTCACACAATCTAATAAGTAATATTGCCATTACTGTTATATTAATGTGATTGTAGGTGAAAGGGGTATTTAGAGTAATAAATGTCAATAGAAAAAAGCTAGAAGATATTATCAGGACTGTATAATATATTTATTCTGATGATGGATGAGGATCGTTGTTAATAGCACAAATATAAGAATGTTATTCCATGAACTAGAATGAATGTACATCACTGTTACAGGGTGTTAAGAATATGGTGACCTATGGGAAAAATACAACTAATGTATCTTATGGGATATAGTTAACAGTAATATTGTAAAATTATTGAAAAATGTACATTTCTTTACCAGAGCTGTGTCACACCATCTACTAGAAAAATGAAAAGAAGTCTCAAATAATGAATTTTTAATTGTATCCCTATTATTGTAGATGTAGGACAATGCTATATTATATCTCAGTTTATGTATATTGTGTACCTGTTTAATGATACATAGTAGTGTCTATGCTATATCAGATCAATTTTTAAAGACATTATTCTAGAATGTTTCCTTCCCAGATGATAATTGAAAAACAAATAAAGAATAACAATAACAGTGAAAAAGGCATCTAAAACAAATATGCCAAAAAAGGTGTTAAATCTAGACCATATGCTTGTTTTACTATTAGAATCAAAATAAATTTATAAAAATAATAAAAATGGATGGCATAAATTAGAAATAGTAAAATTTAGGCATAGATACATTAATTGGAGAATATGATTACTGCATCAGAAGAGAGATTAATGGTTAAGTTTGTAGATACCAAATAATGAGGGAAGAATAAAGATGAAGCAGAAGGCAAAGATCTTCGATGATTATCACACATTCCTTTCTCAGACACCTTTAATGGGAATCCAGTCAAGGAGTATGGAACATAAAGTTTCTCTATGAAGGATTTTGATAGGTATGGAAGAATAGTTGTATCTCTTAAAGAAAAGAAAGTGCATATGAGCTTCATAGAGGAAGAGGCATCCAAAACAAATTCTTGTGCTTTGAATTCCAGGTGACTTATTAACATGTTAGCCAGAAACTATTTCAAGTGATCAAAATAATACCAAAGAAGCACTATTCATCTCAAAGAAGAAAGGCAAATGTGATTATCAGTGACCAAAATTTATTCTTCCTGGGAGAAAGAAAAATGAATAAAGGTGATCTGACAACATGGATATAAAATTCTGATTGATAGGATTATTACTCATTAAAAGTAATTATTTTTAATGGGTAAAATTAAATATTATGACAATGAAATAAATTCATTAATTCAATTTATAAATTCAAACAGTTATTTTATGGAGGGTTTCTAGAGAGAAGGTGTTAGAGTAGGTAGGCAAGGCTCAATTATCTCACAAAAATGGAATAAGGACAAAAAACTGCCCAAGAGACTTGCTTTGGGGGTCAACAGATCATCACAGTGCTGTACAACACTGTGGAGGGCAAGGGACAGAGAGAAGAAGAACATGGAATGACAAGGATGAGTTACTAAAGTTCTGTGGTGGCTGGGAATATCTCCCAGTCTCCCCTATCAAAGTGTGCAGCCTAGATAAAACCCATGGATAACTGCAGCCAACCGAGAAGGGAACAGACATCTTCTTCCCTGGGAAGAGGTAGAGTGTGGTGAACGGTGGATAGTGATTTCTCTTAAGTGAATTTGGCCATCAGAGCCAGCTCAGGCCAGACCAGAAGCTCTAGTGAGTTGGGAGTGAAAGAGACATCTCTGTGGAAAAGTTCACTGACAATCACCATTTTCTGGCTGGCCAGGAGAATTCACGGAGAAAGCTTGCTTTTAGGTCTTTCTTATCCTGAACTCCTGGGAAAAAATCTGCAGCACGGTAATGAGCCCTTGGCCTACATGTGGAAAACTAAATGTGGACAATTTTAAAGAAAAAGAATAAGTTGAAATGAAAATCAAAGAAGAGCTGGGGGAAACAAAACAGTAAGAAAAAGAGAGAAATTGACTGTCAGATTAAATTTGACAATATATCCAGAGTCTAGACATCAGAAAAAAATTTACAAACCATAATAAGAAACAGGAAGAGATGACTAAGCCAAAGGAACAAATGAAATATCCTAACAAGATACAGATTCTAAGACAAGTAATCAATTATAATCAAACCAATCTCCTAAATCAATTCAAAGAGTGGAAGGAAAATATGAATAAGGAAATAAAGAATATTAAGAAGACATTAGATTGTTCCAGGAAAATGGCATCAATGTAGTTAGGCAATGCTCAGCTTTTTCTCAAAAAAAATGGCAGAGAGGGAGCAAGATCCTACCTGAGTGAGTTGTTTTGGGAATCCACAGAGCAGGAGGCTGTGGGCCATTATGCAGGAGGGAGTGGGCCAGAGATAAAGAGCCCAAAGGAAAACCTTGAGTTGTTTGCCCCTGTGGCTGGAAATGGTAAGGCTCACCCTCAAGGCAAATAACCTCATTGGAACCCCTGGCTCTCATCAGCCTGCAGAGTGAGAGGGAGTATTCCCCAGGAAAGAGACACATCTGGTGAAGTGTGGAGAAGGTTTCCTTTCCATGGGTTTGGCCACCTGAGCTATCATTGAATCTGGGGGAGGTTACCAGCCAGCACTGAGGTGGCCCTAGGGAGACGGGCATCTGCTCAGGCAGGCTGTCACACCCAGACACCTGGGAGAGAGAAAATTGGTCAGAGAGGGGATGGAGACAAGGCCTTAACCAGCCCAGTCCCTGAAAATTGTTAAAACTCCTAAACTCCTAAGGGAAATAGGGGCAGAAAGAGCCAGATAAGCTTTCAAAACCCTATTTATTCTATAGAGCTGCTGTAGCAGAGTGGGGGAATTCTTCCCTTGCATGTATATGGTCTGTAGTTCAAGCCACAGTACCTTCTAAGAGAAGGGATCCAGGGAGAGATAAAGCACACAGCACCTTATGATAAGGAACTTATAGACTGAATTTTGATTGTTTTGTTTTATGGGTTTTTGTATCTTTTTTCTTTTTCATTTTATTTTATTCACTAAAACTGGATACATGACCTGTAGAGGGCAGACTGCAGGGTGATTAATTGATGAGCACCAGCAGCTGAGAAGGTCCCTAGGAGCCTAAGAGGGAAGGCTGTTTTTCCTGTGTTTATTCTTTGATGTGGTTTTGTTTCTTGTTTGTTCTTTTCCCTTTCTTTGTTTACTTTTTTCTTTTACTTATTATTTCAACCTACTTAATTTCTTTCATTTCCTTCATTTTTCTGTCTTCTGAATTGTTCTGCTTTTCTTTCATTTCAATAATTCTTGTTTGATCTTCATTTTTTTCTTTACTTTCTCTCTTTTTTTCCTTCTCTTCTCATCTTTCTGGTCTTTAAATTCATTCAATTTTTTCTCTCTTTAAAATTCTTGTTTTCTTTTTCCTATTCCAACTCTTTTTATTCTTATTCCTTTGTATTTTTTATGATTAGTTTCTTAGTTTCTTAGCTCCTGCATGGTTCCTTTTCTATCTTTTTTGTATTATTATTACAATTATTCTTTTTCTCTTTCTATCTCTTTACTTTTCTCTGATCTTAGTTTCTTAGCTCCTGCATGGTTCCTTTTCTATCTTTTTTGTATTATTATTATAATTATTCTTTTTCTCTTTCTATCTCTTTACTTTTCTCTGGTCTTAGTATTTTTCTTCAAGGGAACACAGAAAACTGCAAGGATATAGAATAAGTGGAACGAAGTATCAAATATTAACCTAACCAAACAGAAAGAAAGAAAAAATAACCTAGAGTAGAAAGAGAATCTAACAAACCAAATAATCCCATCAAGATATATGGATGCCTAGACACTAACAAAAAATTACAAGCCATACTAAGAAACAGGAAGACATGATCTAGTCTAATGAACAACATGAAAAACAGGAGGAGATGAAAAATGTGAAAAAACAAATCAAGGATGTCCAGATAAAGAGCATGAATCAACTTAATGAAGTAAAGGAAGAGATAAAGGATATTAAGAAGACTCTGGGGGGACGTCCTGAAGCAATTGCAAACATACATATAATGATAAGGGACCTGACAGTGATGAATGGCATAATGCAAGAAATAAAAAAATACACTGGAAACACAAAGCAGCAAATTTGAACAGGCAGAAGAAAGAATCAGTGATGCAGAAAACAGTGCAGCTGGAATCAGACAGCTAGTATAAGAGATGGAAATAAAGATAGAAAAATTCTAGCAGGAAATTAGGGATTTGAATGACAAAATGAAACACACAAACATACACATTATAGGCATTCCAGAGAGAGAAAAGGGAAAGGGGACAAAAGGAATGTTGGAGGAAATAATGACTTAAAATTTCCCAACTTTATTGAGACTCCTGGACCTACAGGTCCAGGAGGTGCTACACAACCCAAACAGTATAAATCCTAACAGGCCTACTCCAAGACATATACTAGTCAAATTATCCAATGCTCAAGACAAAGAGAGAATACTAAAAGCAGCAAGAGAAAAGAGATCCATCACATACAAGGGAAGCTCAAGAAGATTAAGTGCTGATTTCTCATCTGAAATCATGGAGGCAAGAAGGCAGTGGTATGACGTAGTTAAGGTACTAGAAGTAAAACTTCCAGCCAATAGATTTTATCCAGCAAAGCTGGCATGCAAAAATGAGGGAGAGTTCAAAATATTCACAGATCAATGGAAATTAAGAGAGTTTATCAATAAGAAACATGGCATTCAAGAAATACTAAAGGGCAGTATTTCCTTTCTACTAAAGTTAGAAAGGAAAAAAAATAAAATAAAAAATGAAAAACAGGAGAGAGAGAGTTGGGGGAGAGTAAAAGAATAACTAAAAAGATAAGGGAAATAAAAACAACTTATGGCATATATAAACCTAGAAAAATATGGCTAATGTAAATAATTATTTGTCAGTAATAACACTGAATGCCAATGGATTAAACTCTCCAATCAAGAGGCACAGATTAGCATAATGGAAGGATATATGTACCATCTATATGCTCTTAACAAGAAACTCACCTTAGACATAAGGATGCAAGAAGCCTGAAAGTGATTGGTTGGAAAACAATTTTATTTGCAAACAATAATCAGAAAAGGGCAGGAGTAACTATACTAATATCAGAAAAATAGACTTTAAATGCAAAACTATTATAAGAGACAAAGAAGGACACTATATATTAATAAAATGGGCAATCTATCAAGAAGAAAGAACAATCATAAACGTTTATGCACCTAATCAAGTTGCCTTAAAATACATGAGGCAAACACTGGAAAAACTAAGTGGAGAAATAGCTGCCTCCACAATTATAGTGGGGGACTTTAACAAACCATTATCACCATTTGACAGAACACCTCAACAGAGGATCAATAAATATACAGAAACCTTGAATAATACATTAGAGGATCTGGACCTAACAGACATAAACAGAACATTATATTCAATACAGCAGGATATACCTTCTTCTCAAGTGCACATGGATCATTCTCCCAGAATCACCACATACTTGGCCTCAGAACAACTCTCAATAAATTCACAAAGATTGAAAGTATGCAAAGTAATTTATCTGACCATAATGGCATGAAAATGGAAATCAGTAAGGGGCAGCAAGGCAGATTAGGCATAAAGACATGGAATTTAAACAACACACTCTTAGGTAATCAGTTGGTCAAGGACAAAATTGCAAAAGAAATCAGTAACTACCTTGAAATGAATGAAAATGACAAAACAATGTTTCAAAACCGATGAGATGCAGGAAAAGTAGTGCTGAGAGGGAGATTCATAGCCATAAATTATCATATTGTAAAAAGAATTAAGAGCTTAAATCAAAGACATAAATGCACACCTGGATGAATGAGAAAAAAACAACAAACTAACACCAAAGCAAGAAGAAAGTTGGAAATAACAAAGATAAGGGAAGAGCTCAATGAAACTGAAAATAAGAAAGCCCTAGAAAAAAATAAGCAAAGCCAAAAGCTGCTTCTTCCAGAAGATTAGTAAAATTGACAAACCTTTAGCTGGACTAACAAAGAAAAAAAGAGAGAAAATGAAAATAAATAAAATAAGAAACAAAGAAGGGGATATCATCAATGACCCCACAGAAATAAGGAGTATTAAAGAGGATACTTCAAAAAATTGTATGCCATGAAGATGGATAACTTAGAGGAAATGAACAAATTCCTGGAAACACACAAGCATCCCACATTGATGAAATAATAAATTGATGAACTCAACAGACCAATCAAAGGAAACAAGTTTGAATTAGTCACCAAAAACCTTCCAACTAAGAAAAGCACAGGACCAGATGACTTCACAGGTGAACTCTACCAAACATTCTGGAAAGAATTAACACCAATCCTGCTTGATTTTTGCCAAAAAAATAGAAGTGGAGAGAACATTGCCTAACTCATTCTAGGATGCCAACATCACCCTAATACCAAAGCCAAAGATGCCACAAGTAAGGAAATCTATAGACTAAATTCCCTAATGATTCTGAACACTAAAATCCTCAACAAAATACTTGCTAATCATGTTCAACAACACATCAAACAAATTATACACCATGACCAAGTGAATTTCATCCCTGGTATGCAAGGACTATTCAACATAAAATCAATGCAATACACCATATAAACAGATCAAAAGAAAAAAATTACATGATCATCTCTATAGAAGCACGAAGAACATTTGACAAAATATAGCACCCTTTCCTGATAAAAGACACTTCAAAAGATAAGAATAAAAGGAAACTTCCTCAAAACTATTAAGGGTATATATGAAATACCCACAGCTAGCATCATTTTCAATGGTGACATCCTGAAATCATTCCCTCTAAGATCTGGAATATGACAAGGTTTCCCATTGTCACTGCTCTTATTTAACTTTGGGCTAGGAGTACTTGCTCAAACATTTAGGCAAGAACAATATAAAAAGCATCCAAATTGGAATGGAAATATTAAAAATTTCACTACTTGCAGATGACATGATCCTGTACATAGAAAACCCTGAGAAATTGACAACAAAGCTTCTAGAGATTACAAATGAGTTCAGTAAAGTGGCAGGTTATAAGATCAATATGGAAAAATCAGAAGAATTTCTCTACACCAAAAATGAGCAAAATGAGGAGGAAATCAAGAAAAAAACCTATTTACAATAGCACTAAAAGAATCAAATACCTAAGATAAATTTAACTGAAGATATACATGACTGGCATGCAGAAAATTACACAACACTGTTAAAGGATATCAAAGAAGACTTAAATAAATGTAAGAATAATCCCTGTTCATAGATAGGAAGACTTAACATAATTAAGATGCCTATGTTACCCTAAGTGATTTGCAGATTTAATGCAATCACAATAAAAATTGCCACAGAATTTTTTTTACTATATTGGAAAAGCTAACTATGAAATTTATTTGGAAGGGCAAGATACTGGGTAAAGCCAAAGACATTCTGAAAAAAAATGAAATTGGAGGAATCACACTACGTGACTTTAAAATATACTACAAAGCTAGAGTGGTCAAAATTACATGTTATTGACACAAATATACCCTTACTGACCAACAGAACTGAAATGAGAGTTCTGATATATACCCTCACATACACAGTCAACTGATATTCAACAAGGCCACCAAGCCCATTCAAATGGGAGAGAATGGCCTTTTCCACAAATGATGTTTGGAGAACTGGATATTCTTATCCAAAAGAATGAGAGAGGAACACCATCTCACACATTATACAAAAATTAACTCAAGATGGATACAAAATTAGAATGAAAGAGGTAAGACCTTAAAGATTTTGGAAGAAAATACAGGGAAACTTCTACAAGATCTTGTATTAGAAAATGTTTTCATGAACTTTACACCTAAAGCATGAACAATGAAAGAACAAAAATATGTTACAGACATATAACTGCGGATTTGAATTGATATAAGATAGAATTAGTAATATTAAGGACAGAGGACCTGAACATGAAAAGACAGGAGAACAAAAAAGAAAAAAGAATGGGAAATATGGAACATGGTCTCAGTGAAATGAATAACAATACAAAACACAAAAACATATCTATTATTGGTGTCCCAGTAGAAGACAATGGAAAATGAGCAGAAAATTTTGAGTAAATAATGACTGAAAAATTCCCATCCCTTAAGAAAGATATAGATTTCAAGATCCAAGAAGGACAACACATGCTTTAAGAGTTTGGCATTATTTATGAGTTGTAAAAATAGATATTGGATTATATTTGTAAAATGGTCTTTTCCTCTGGGTGTATTAGAATGTATTGGATTCAGAGGTTTTACTTTTACTTGATTAAATGATGATGAAGGCTTTCATCGGGCCACATCAGTAGGACATTGAGTCCCTTCCCCCTGGATGGGTGGGGGCTCACAGAGAAACCGCACTGCAGAGAAGGGAGGTTGGAGTTTTTGAGCTGGAGCCCCAGGAAGTAAGCATACAGAGGAGCTTAGACATGAGGAAGAAGAGAAGGCCCTGGGAAGAGAAACAAGCTGGTTGCCTAATAGTCTACAGCTGGCCTTGTGGAGAGAACAAGCAGCTGAGCCCAGAAAGTATCAAGCCCCAGGGAGAGAGACAAAGCCTAGAGAGCCTGATTATGGAGCCTTAAGAGGAAGAGGAAGGCTGAACATTGTAGCCATCTTGCTCCAACATGTGACAAAAGACTTTGGTGAGGGAAGTAACCTATGCTTTATGGTCTGGTAACTGTAAGCTTCTACCCCAAATAAATGCCCTTTATAAAAGCCAACAGATTTCTAACTTGCATCAGCACCCCTTTGGCTGACCAAAACAGAATTTGGTACCAGGAGTGGGGTTGTACTTTTGCAATTACCAACATACTGGAATGGTTTTATAAATGGGCAAGGGGTATTTTTTTGGAGGAATTGTGAGATGCTTGGTTAAAAAGACCTACATTGTTTGAAGAGACTGTTGATAGTAATATGGACTCTAAAGAGACTTTATATGATGCCTCAGAAGTAAATGATGAAACTATTATTGGAAACTGGAATAAAGGCAAGCTGTGTTTTAACGCCACAGAGAACTTAGCAAGATTAACTCCTGGTGTTTTAGGGAAGGCAGAATTTGAAAAATGGCAAGCTTGGGCATTTAGCTGAAGAACTTTCCAAAGTAAACTTGGAGAATGTGGCTTGGTTTTTCCTTGCAGCTTATAGCAAAATGCTAAATGAGTGAGATAAGCTAGGGACAGAATTGTTGGTCACCAAGAAACCAGAAACTGTTGCTGGAAATTCCAAGCCTTTGCAAATCAAGCTCCACATGATGGTGCCCCATTTGAGGACTTAACTAAACTTGGAACTTATAAATCAGGATTTAAGATGCAGTTATCTTGGAAAGACTTATGGAAAGTCTTACTGTCTGATGGCTTGGACCCTTGCTTCTTGCATGCTTAACCAACAAGCTTTTTGAGAAAGTTGTATGAACAAAACCACTATCAGCCTGGACTAAAAGGAAAATTGAAAGGAGAGATTGAAGAAGAAAGATCTTTCAGAGGAAAACTATGGAAGCTGAGATCTGGAATTAAAACATCACCTTGGGCCAAGAGGGGAACCCCATCCATGTGTATAGAGAGGGTGAGTTTGCCCCAGCAGTTGAAGAAGGTGGATGTTCCCACCCAATGTTCGGGGAGAGTTTTGCCACCTCAGGATACCGAGAGAGTGGAGCACATTCTTCAAGGATTAGGAAGGTTGAGGTTGATGCCCATAGGTCTGACAGGG
>JAQZBX010074573.1:0-15309 GCA_029593785.1 Cabassous unicinctus
GTGAAAATGAAAGAATATTTCAGGAGAAGCTCCATATTGAAGTTGACTGGAAAAATAGATGTTTTGGGACAGTTTGAAAAGGATAGGAAAGTGAGTAAAAGTTGAAGGGGTCTGTGAATGGGATTACAGCATTGAAGGAAAGTTGACTTCCTGATTTGGACTTTTCTAGGGGAATGTTTTTATTTTGTAGATAAATACAATGGAGTATATTTTAAAATAAAATTTTTTTGAAGTATGTCTTTCTTATATGTACACAAACAATAAATGTATAGGAAAAGTTGTGAACTTAAAAAACAAACATGCATATCATCATACAGTGTTCCCATAAATAACCCCATCACCTACACTTAGCATTGTTGTGAAATTTTTGTTACCAACTATGAAGTAGCATCCCCAAAATATTACTATTAACTATAGCCCATATCTTACATTTAGTGTATTTTCCTCTTGCAATCCACCCAATTATTAACACCCTCTATTAGTACTATACATTTGTTATAGTTCATCAGATAATATTCTCATATTTGTCCTGTTAACTATAGTCCATCTTCCACTACTGGATACCCTGTGTGTTATAAAGCCCCCTGTTTTGTACAATCCATTCAAAATATACACTCAGTTCCTGTCATTTACATCACAGAGTGGTGCTTTCGTGCCTCAGTCCATTTTAGAATGCTTGCACTACATGAAAAGGGAAAATTCCATATCCCCTTGTACCTCCCTATTGTTGTCTCAAAGAAGAAATATCTCTTTTGCCATTGCTGAAAAATATTACCTTATTACTGTTAACTATCATCCATAAGATATATTAGTTGTAATTTTCCCATGTATCATCCTATTCTTAACAGTTTGTTAAAGAACATTCTTATATTTATACTAATAAAAACAATCTTCATCCACACTGAAATCACTGTTATACATACACTAGATTATTCTCTAGTTCCCTTATATTATGATTTACATATCATAAATGTCAGACATGTCTACCCCTTTCAGCCACAATCTCAATTATAAATCAGCAGTGTGAGCTATACTCACTATAATGTGTTATCATCAACTCTGTTCATTTCCACACTTTTACAATTAATCTCATTAAAAATTCTACATACATTGAGCATTAGCTCCCATTCTCAATACACATTCTATTTCTTAGTAACTTATACTCTAGAGTAAGGGTTCTTAACAAGGGGCCTGTGAGCTTGAATTGGAAATCAAGTAACATTATTCTTGTGGGGATGTATTGGTGTGGGTGTGCTATATTTATTAAATAATGCACATAGTGTGGACTTAGTAAGGGGTCCATGGTATTCATCTGACTGGCAAAGGGGTGCATGGAACAAAAAAGGTTAAGAACTCCTGCTCTAGAGTTTAGTCCTGTGAATTTACTCATCATATTTAGTTCATATTTGTGAGACCAAATAAATCTTGTCCTTTTGTGTCTGGCTTATTTCATTCGACATAACATCCTCAAGGTTCATCCATGTTGTCATATGCATCCTGATTTCATTTTTTCTTACAACTGAATAGTACTCCATTGTACGTATATATCCCATTTATTTTGTTTATCCATTCATTAGTTGTTGGACACTTGGATTGTTTCCATATTTTAGAAATGTAAATAATGCTGCTATAAACATCAGTGTCCAAATGTCAGTTCACATCCTTGCTTTCAATTCTTCTGAATGTGTTCCAAGTAACAGGATTGCTGGATCATATGGCAGTGCTATATTCAGCTTCTTGATGTACCACAGAGATTGCACCATTCTACATTCCCACCAACAGTGAAGGAGTATTCCTATTTCACCACATGCTCTCCAGCACTTGTAGTTTTCTGGGTTTTTTTTTTATGATTGCCATTCTATAAGGTGTGAAATGTTATCTTGTAATTTTGATTTGCATTTTACACTGGAGTATTTTTGTGAAATATTTGTTACTGGGCAAATGTGGTAAAATTGTAACTGGAAATTCTATAAAAGATAAGGAGTCCTTTGCAATTTTTATACATTAGATATTATTTTAAAATAAACTACTTTTAAAACCATCTATGTTGCTACTGTGCCACTAAAGTATTCAATGGTCAAACCTACCTAAATGCAGTTCAACTGAAGTTGTGAAAACAATTAAACTTTTAAAGTCTGACTGTTAGTAAGGAAGAAATGTGTCATTATATTAATAGCACTATGTCTATGGTGTTTTCAATGATTTGGCATGTTTGTGAAAACAGTGAGATATTACTATTCCAGTTTCTCACAGGACTCCTTCCTCTGCTGCATGTTTTGGAGAATGTTTACTCTGCTGAAAAGCATGAGAAGGACAGTTTTATATACCTCCCTTCTCCAACCCAGAGCATGCTACTCCAGATTTCTTGTGCTCACTCTGTATGACTTCAAGAAGTCACTCAATCCTTAGTTCAGATTTTCTCTACTTGGCTGTCTTTTGTTAGTCTGTGCATGCATGTTTCAGGGGATCATCTATCTCTTCCCCCTCCAGGAGTCTCTTCGGAGATATTAGTGACTACAGGAGAATGAGGTAATGTCTTGATCAAAGCAGGGATTTGCAAAGTGGAGTTATACTAGGGGTTATAAAATGTTGGAATTTATCTTTATGTGCCAAGCTGGGAGGGGAGCAAATATAACCAGGGCACTACATGCACAAATTAACATTTATTGAATGCTTATATAATAGCAGATACATAATGAATGTATGTATGGTATCAAATGAAATATACTAAGCTGTAATCAAAAGTTTCTTGTTGAAAATAGTTTACAAATATTTATGCAACTTATTAGTGTGAGATTCTATTTGGAACCAAAAGAAATTAGTTAATAAAGCTCAAGAAAAAATACACACAATATATAAAGATGGTAGTTAGGCCTACTCACTTCAGTGTATGTCACAGATGCAAAATTTAACTAGACATTTGAATTCATTTTCAAACTTGAAAGTAGAGAAAAAGAAAAGCAAAGAATTTGAAAATAGTTCATCACCATTTAAAATATTATTATGGGAAACAGGAATATACAAAATGATGAGATGGTAGATATACTGATTTCACGTTTCCACGGAAATATACAAAATTAAACTAAGTGCAGTTAGATTTTGAATTTTCCACAGGAGAGATTTACTTTAAATGAATATCTCTGATTTACAAAAAAACAACCTCTTACAAGGCTCTTAAATAAACTAATCACTTAAGTTTTACACAAATTTCATCTTCAGTACTTTCAAGAAGTATGAAATAGTAGGTATTGAAAATCACAATCATGTTTCAAATCCAAAAACTCGTTTCTGTTCATGCATGAATTTTACTTAGTGCAAACTTATTCTAACTTTGAGGTGGCATATCTTGGAAAATTCACAAAACAAACTAACTGATATAATGTGTACAATTCAGGGGCATTCAGTACATTCACATGCTGTGCAACTATCACTTCTACTTATCAATCTATATATTTTTTAAGCAGCATCAGTCACACTGACACAAACCATTTCAGCAAACTAAGCTTAAAAGTAATTGAAGATACTCACTTGGTCATAAGATACTGTACAATGTGGCAATTTTGTCACTTGAAAACAAATAAAAATATGTTTCAAAAATTTTACTCAGAACTTTGGTTTTTTTAAAGCCAGGAAAGTGAATTTATTATAAATTTTGGGATTTGGGATAAAGAACATTTAAAACGAATGTTGGGAGCTGTATTGCCCGTACTTGTAAATTTTTTAAAACTTTTTTTCAACTATTTAAGCACTGCAGGAAAAATTAACCAATAAAATAAGTGTTGACAATAAAATAAGTGTTGGGGCACCATTTCCCTTAAACCTCGGGCTCTGATATGGTTTAGCCAGGACCAGCCTAATGTCAAGCTATCCACTGGAAGGTTGCAATATTATTAACATTCCTTTCAGTACTTTAGATGTTTTCCCTCTCTCTCTGAATCTTTATCAGGATTGTCTCCACCAAGAGTCCCGAATCTGTGACAAGTCCTACAGCATGTCAGATTTCAATCTGGCAAAAACTCAATGAAAGATTACTTTGGTAAACTGTCTTGTTAAAATATTACCTGAGAAAGTAAAGAATAAGCCACACAGAAACGATGCAGAAAATGAAGTTTGTGCTTGCTTTTTAAGAAAACACACCTCAGCGACGCCGTGACTGTAGCCGTGACAGGTCCTTGCTCAGCCTCAGGCGCCAAGTGAAAGCTATTTCCTCACGTGGACACAGCCTTAGGAATTGCAGAGCTGCAGTCTCCCCTGCGTTACCAGCAGGAAAGAGGCTTTTGTCCATCCTGTGGAAATGGCATCAGGTCCTGGATTGAACGTGGAAGCCTTTCCGGAACAGTTTGTTCAGAAAAGGAAGTTTTGGGCACCCCCTACTGGTTGGAGGTCCAGTGCAGCACAAAGAGTCTGACCTCCCATATGACTCCCAGGGGAGGTCCTGCTTAGCCAGAGTCAGAACCACCTCCATCGCACTAACCCTCTACCGTGTCCAGTCCAGATGTCCACAATTTGTGGGTATATTTATTCGGGCTCAAGAAAAGTGACCTGTCCAGAATTCCATTGCCACCTGGAAGCATGGCAGTCCCAACCCAGTGTTCCCAGCCCAGGGTGCAAAAAGCTGCAGGGCTCAAAGAAGCCAAGCATGGGCCTGCTTAAGGCAAGAGGTAGTTGAGGTCCCTCCTCCACAGCCCGGTTCTTGGAACCTGCCCGCAAGGATTCCCTGCTACATGATCACTGGCATGGGGGTTGGAGGAGTTCCATGTTGTGGAAAAATGAAACTCTTTGTTTTTCTTGTGAATTTCTTATGTTGCAGGTTATCAGCTCCACTATCTGTATGCTATACTCTGTCCAACGATCAGGCTGTAAGCCGTACCCACACTCAAGCTTACAATACCGGCACTTGAACTGATTATCACTTATCAAGGCTATCTCCAGGCTATCAGACATTTTGTGAAGAACAGTGGGAGATACCCTATGATCGTCATCTTCCTCCACACCCTCTAGTGTCAAGTTGACCCTAAATCTAGATTTTTAAAACTTTTCCTTGGTTGTTGAGATGGGAAGTTTTTTTCAGAACAATACAAACGTAATCTTATTTCAGTTTGACACGTCAGCCACACAAAATTCAGAACTTCAACACCATTGTGGATTCCAAAGGGTCCATCATCAATAATAATTTCACTTTCTAAAGGGGTTATTGATCGTGGTTGTAGATCAGTCTTTCTTTTGTGAACTATGATTTGACATGGACCACCGAAAGTCCTTGGCTTTTAAAAGAACCCTTTGAAGAAGCGATATTGAACTAATACTCCTCTACTGAGTACAATGGCTGCTTTCCATGACCTGCTTTCACCTGTCTCATTCTCTGGGAGAAGAGCCACAGCATTTTGAGGATTCCAATTTCCCAAAGCCTCACAGCTTCTATGTACTGCAAAAACTTCTCCTGGTAAAAGAGTTCCTCTTATTTCGAAGATAACCTGAGAAGGTGTCATTCTCATGGGTTTATTTTAGGATGTTCCGCAGAGCCAATGTCCAGGCCGCTGGTCCTGTGGCAGTGCACGTCTGGCCTGGAGACCACCGCCCCACTCACCCTGACAGCTTGGCCAGCCCGGTGAGCAGTCGCTGCCGCCTACCTGCAGGGCAGCCTACCTGCAGCGCCACCTCACCTGTGGGGCTGCCTCACCTGTGGGGCCACATCACACAGTGAGGGCCAGGAGCCTGGAACCTGCCATCAGCGTCTCGTCAGCCCTCTACAAGGCAGCCCGCAGCAGCGCCGAGTGGCAGGAAGCAGTCCCACATCTTTGTGTGGGGAGCCTGATATACAAGTGGATATCAACAGCATCCATAACGTGGGGAATGCTTAGTTTCTATTGTGCGAGGTCATTCCAGGGCATGCACTGCTGTGCTGCGGGTTTACTTTTCATCACTGAGCATTATTTATCTATGCCTTTTGGATTTCTCAGTCCAATGAAGCAAAAGTGTATTTTACTATTTCACTACATCTTGCTAGAATAACATACATTTCAATTATGTTATTTAAAACACTTGGCCAGGTATAATTACCAGTCAGTTCTCTTTACAATGAAATGATTAATTGGTTGATAAATATTTTAAACTAAATATATAAATCAATAATGTTAAACAGATGTACATTAAAAGTATAGAGGGGGAGTGGATGTGCCTCAAGTAATTGGGTGCCTGCCTCCCACATAGGAGGACCCTATCAGTTCCCAGTGTCTCCTAAAGAAGACAAGCAGATGCTGCAACCATCTGGGGGCAAATAAAAAAAAATAATTAAATAACTTTTTTAAAAAAGCATAGAACTTTGAAATTAAAATATTATATAAAATTCTCATATTTACACTTACAGCTTTTCATTTGATCAAGTTTGAAATTTTAGCACTTGAGGAAAATGACAATGCATAATTATACCTGACCATGGAAAAAAAAATAAGTACCTCAAATGCATGCATTTGCACTGGTGATTTCAACCTCACAAATCTTTGTGCCATCTGTTTATATCTGTCTTTTTACATGGGATGACATGCACATGTCCCATTTTCATTCAGTATGCACCTTGAGGCTGCTGCCATTTTACCACTTGACAAACCAATGCCTGAGTAAAAAGCTTGGAGGTGATCCTTGACAACATGTTTCTTAAGTCTTTCAAAAGTTGTTTTGCATTAAATGTTAAAATTTCAAAATACTGCAGGATATTTAAGTATAAAATATCAGTAAGGGAATGTATATATTGCCCACTTATATAGAGTACATTGTGGTTATAGAGGCTAACATGGCCACGGCCCCTCTTTGAGGAAATAAAACTGCACCTCAGCCTCGCCCTACCCACTTCCCCCCCCCCTCCACTACCCCCCCTTCACATGGCTGCTAGGGCTGAGTTAAGAACAAGCTTACACCATCTTCCAAAAAGTCTTCCTCTAGGAAGTTAAGCAAGCCCGTGCCTCTCTCAACTGCCATCTACCTTAGCAACAAAAAACCACCTATCCCCAACCACTATCCATCTTTAAACCCACCAATCCTTACCCTCCTCCCCGTTCGCGCCACAATGTTCCCACCACAATGTTCCCACCACCCCTACGCCCACCAATCAGCAATCGCTGCACCCCTCTATGCCCTATATATATTGTTACACTCCCCCAATAAAGGAGCTCCTGCTTTACCATCAAGAGGGAAGCCTCCCTGTGTTTTTTCCCCCCCACCCTACCTGATCCCCCGCACGTTCGGCCTCCAGCCACCAGCTGGAGATAAATGCCCTTCTCCTCCTCCGCGGCCACCAGCCAGCGAGGGATGAGCGAAAGGGCCACACAACAGTACATCACTACATGTAAATTCTACTCTGTGCATGCTTTAGGTTTTAGCATCAGATTGGACATGTTTACTGTAAGTCCTTGCATCTATTGTGCTAGGTGAGTATGAGAAGGTGTCAAGGACTGAAAATATTTTGTTGCCTAAAAAAAAAAGAAGCCTGTAGGTATTTTAAATTTGCTTATTTTAAGTATATCTCACTACTTATTACATATCATTGTTTTCAGGGTTTGTAGTGTGTGTGTGTGTTGTATACTAATCTCCATGCAGAATTCTCATATTTGTATTCATTTGTTAGTGTATGTCATGCATGTAATTTACTTAGAAATGCAGAATCTTCTACTAAATGTATGTGCATGTTTTTAGAATTATACTGCTAAGCTTTCTTTCATTAGAAGCAGGTTGTTTTGACATAACTTAAGAATGAATGTCAAATAAAATAACACAGATTTATTTTCTTCATTAAAAATAAATATATAAAAGTACAATGATGTTGGCTGACCTGTTCTTAAATACACTGGATATATTTACAAAAGAATGGGATAATCAGAAGGCTTCAAATTTGCAACTTAAATCCTGTATGAATGATGGAAAAGTTTCTATGTGTGCACTGAAAGAAAATCTTGTTTCATGTAGGCACAGACTTGAGATCTCTGAAAACCAGCCTCAGAGTCTCATTGTGTGAGCAGCAGAGTCACAACAGACACTAAAATCAACCTTCCAGGGTGTCTGCTGGAAATGAGGGCATTGATTGGAAAGGAGTGGAACCCTGAAGTTTGGGATGAAGACATATGGTTGATGATGATGGCAGTGGGGACATTGAAACCCTAAATTCTGCTGAAACTTTTCCATATAAACCTGTAATGGTCTTCCTTGAGGAGGCAGCCACCGTAACTCATCCCTACCCTGAGAATACAACCATCTGATTCCCTCCCCACTCTGAGGAGATGATCACATAACCTCCATCCTGCCCTGATGAGACAACCACCCAATCTCCAGCCTGCCCCAAGTAGTCAGGCATCCAATCCCCACCTGATGTGATTAATTCTGTCTCACTGGATGAAACTGCAATGGAATGTCTTGAGGTAATTGCCTTGCAAGACACTTCTAATACTTTGTGTCACCCATCCCAACACGCTTCTTTTCTTCTAGACCTATAACTAGAGTAAAGTCACAACAAGCCCCTAAAGGTGAAGTACAAAGTGTGATCAATGAGGAGAAGTATGTTATAATCCAAAAGAATGGCATGAATTTTCCAACTTATATAGACAGAAATCAGGGAAATATGTGTGGGGGTGGATATTAAGTATGTGGGATTGTGGTAGAAGGAATATAAAGTTGAATCAGGCTGAATTTATTGATATGATTCCACTTAGCAGAAATTCTGGATTCAATATTGTAAACTGGTGGTTAGAAAGGGTTCTAACAGTTTGTCCAGGTGACTGGCCAAACCGTGGACCAAAAGATGGCCTACAATGCCTGAGGTTGAGATGCCCAATTTACCCTGGCAAACTGTAGATAAGGGGATCCAAAGGCTTAGAGAGATTGGAATGTGAGAATGGAGTCACCATTTAAGACCTGCCCATGCACCCTAGAAATGTCCAGTGGACACACCTTTCACCAAGTCTGTGAGGAATAAATTTGTGAGACTAACTCCATTTTCTCTGAAGAGTTCTCTTGTTGTTCTTCTCCTTAGGTCAGATATTGCCATGGGAACTGTTGTCACAGAAATAAGATCCTTAAACACTATTGGGATAATTGGATCCTGGGCCAGCAGAAGCCAAGTGGCAGCACTTAATTGTGAAACACAAGTTGGGTATGCCTATGACAATGAAAAGCAATCAAAATAGTCTGAGTTGTATGGAACTATGACATTGGCTAATTGATCATGTGGTACCTAGAAGTGAAATATATGTGCAGCCTACTAAAACCTATTTGATTTGTATAAGCTGAAAAGTTCCAGGTCAAGTGGAAAACAGCCTAACTTGAACTACAGAAACAGAGAGTCATGGGTCCTTTATCAATTCTTAGAATTGAAACAATTTACAGACCCAGAGTCCCCTGAATAAGGGGAGGAAAGGTCCCTTAGGGAAGGATGCTGTTACACTGCCAAAACTTTATACTATTTTAATCTTCCTCCCAGCCTTCCCCAAAGAGTCTAAAATGGCCCAGAATCTTCAGGATGAAATTTTGGGTCACCCCACCAGGCAAAGAACAAAGGCCAGCTGAAGTGCTTACTGCAGGTAAAGGAGACATGGAATATGTACTGGAAGAAAGTAGTAATAAATACAAACTTCAACCATGTGATCAGTTACAGAAACAAGGACTGTAACCATGATGAGTATTTCTTCCTTGTTTTGTTATGGATATGTTTGCATATGTACAGAAAATGAATATCTTTGTTTTATTCCCTATCTTCTCCCCTTATCATGTGACATAAGTTGTATTAGCTTCATGTAATAGTATTTAAGGATGAAAAGTTTAAGAGTCAATATTACCCAAGGACTTGCACTCTATTCTGGAAGGATTTAGTGCATTTCTGGTTGTACACAGGACAGTTGAATATTGTTAGGTGAAAAAAAAAATATGTAATTGTTTTTATTTAGAGAATAAGTATATTTTAAGGTGATGTGTATAGCTGCCAAGTTGACAAGGAGTGGACTATGATGGTTAGGCTAGGTTGTCAACTTGGCCAGGTAATGGTGCCCAGTTGTTTGGTCAAGCAAACAATAGAATTATTGCAATACAAGGGCATTTCATGGACTTTAATAATCAGTGAGTTGATTGCATATGTGGCTGATTATATCTATGATAAGATTGCTATCAACAATGAGTGACATCGCCTCCAACCAGTTGAAGGCCTAAAGGAGACGTGATTTCAGCATTCAGAGAGAATTTACATCTCTACTTCAGACAGCCAGTGTCTCCTGTGGAACTCATTGAGGACCTTCATTGGAGTTCTTGGCCTATAGCCTGCCTTACAGATTTGGTCTTGTGCATCTCACACAGTCATGTGAGATAATTTTATAAAATCTCACATCATTTACAGCTATCTCTTGTCATTTCTGCTTCCCTAGAGAACCCTGACTAATACAAGGCTCCAAATTTTTGGTAAAGATATCTTGTCTTGTTTCCTGTTTGGGAATTATTACTATTCAGGGCTTTCTTTTGCACACTAATCCTCAATTCTGCCGATTATTTATGTTCTGTGATTTCATACTTAGAGTTTTCTCTTCAATGGAGTTCATTCAAGTTGTTTAAGGATATAGAATAAATAAAAGCATATCATTTTCACAAAACACATTCCCTTATTTAATGCAACCTTCTACAACTTGCCATATGCATTCAAGTTTTGTCCTACATACTTCCACCCTGATTTTACAAAAACTAGCCATCTTATCTTAGGATAAAACACATCCCCTTAAACAAACATCAAATTTTAGTGAGCATTAACTATGAATTCACTTCCATCAATCTTTTACTTCTTTCTATATCCATTTAAGCCTCATATCCCTCATTCTGTTCTGTGAAGAAAAATAAACTATTCATTTCAATTTAAGCAAAATCAATTTTTGCTAGAAAGAGGTTTGTAACAATTTTACTACTCAAAACTTACAATTTTCATCATTTCAAAGATTCAACACATACAATGTTAATTTATCTTATTAGTGTCCATACTTATTTATCAATATAAGTGCTTATTTAACTTTTTGGCCATTTGAATGGAGCTCTTTTAAGAATATTCATTTGTTAATTTAATATTACTCTCTGGAGGTATCAAAATATACACTGAACAAACACAGAAAGAGTTAAGGCACATCAACAGAAACATAAAGCTCATTAATTTGACTCATTATTCTTGCTCCTTTGGTATGGCCATCTCCAAGCTGTCCATCATTTCACATGTCTGATTTTACTGCTTTTAAGATATCCTCTGGAATTAGGGTTGACTTTAGTATGCAAACTCATTCTTGTAAACACTTTTATAAGTAATCAGCAACCAATTAGGAGTATTTGAGCAGTATGAATGCAGTTAAGCATTAATTTAGCAGTTTAGAGAGACAGACATTTAACACATATATTTTGGATTACTACTCTTCAGGAGCATACTTAGACAGGCTCAAAGTTCAGGAGTGAGCTATTGATTTAAAACTGAAGGTGTTCCTTTTAACACCTTGATAAAAATTCTGATCAAAATAAAATGTGACTTTTGCAATGATAGATATAGGACATTTTCTATCATCACATAACACACACAACTGTGTGGGAAAGAGTGTAGACTACAATGTGAACTATGGTACATGTTCAGTGGCAAAGCCCCAGGATACATTTATCAATTGCAATGAATGTGCCACACTAATGAAGAATGTTTATGTAGGAGGTGTGGGGAGTGGGGCATATCGGAATCCCTATATTTTTTGTGTAATATTTATGTAATCTAAGTATCATTTAAAAATTAAAAAATATTAAAAATAAATAAACAAAATGTGACTAAAACTTAAAACATTGTCAAAGTAACATCCCATTCAAACTCTTCCACTGTTTACACAAGTTTTATGTGCTTTCAGCTTTGTAATATATTTTTAATTGCAGGCTTACAAAAGCTGCTAGCATTTTTCTTTTTTCTTTTTCTTTCAAAGAGTTGTCCATTTCAAAAGTTACTATGGTTTAACAGCACTAATTTTATCAATGTGACTCTCCAGGCTCAATTACAATTAGCATGGAAACAAAACAGAGAACATTAATGCTACAAAGTTTTTCTACTTTTCCAGCAGTTTAAATCTATCAACCCCCACTAGCCCACAGTCACATCATTCAGGTGGCAGGGGGTTGGCAATGTTGCTGCTGGAACATTTTCCTTATCCTAGTTAACACTTAAGCAGAATGTTTTCTTACAAGCATGGTTTCACTGACAAATGCCTATTTAGCACTTCTGGTTGTTCAGGATGTAGTATCTGTGATTTAGTTTTCCTTTGTACAAGCAGTTTAACATGATTTAAAGATTCTGTTACAGTTTCTACACTGAATCACACTCTCTTTTGGACATCTTCTTTCCTCTAACCTGAGCACATTGACAGACTATTGTCTGCACCTGTTCTTGTGCTTCCTCTGATTTCTTAGTTAAATCCTTCTTTTGATCTACTTGAACCAGTTGGAGAACCCACTTAATGTTTTAACTCCTCCTCCAGTTGCCTTACTTTTGCTTCACCTGCTAATTAGAACTATCACACAAGACAAGGAAGAGTGGCTAGGAAATGACTGCAGCTACCACACACTGTCTTTTCTTCTTAATAAAACTTTCCTCTAGTCATTTCTTTAATTGCACTGATCCAGCAGGAGTGTATGGGACATCCCCTAGCTCCTTCATGGGTATCCAAGCATCCATCAGCTGGGCAAGCACTTACCACATAGATGCGCATGGCCACCCTGGTATTTCTCCTATGTATATCTCCATATACTGTAGGGTCTCCCCTGCAGTATCTGGAAAGGTTGACATGCTTTCAACCACCTTATCCCTGATGGGAATGTCCTGATGACTATGCCAATTGTAATGCAGGAGGTCAAGCTCCAGAAGGTCAACTGAATACTTTTGATATTCCAAAGAAACCACATGGAAGGCCAGCAACAGTCATGCCATTTATTACTCATAAGTCCCAGTGATGGCTGGTTGGGTAGTTACCGTGCCCCTCAGCAGGGAAAGAAAGATTATATAGGGCTAGACAGCACAAAGGGGAGGGGTTAGCTAATATATAGGGTATCTTAATGGTGCACAAAGTCTAGTAAGTGATTAACAGTGAGTGCATACATATGGGGGAATTGTGTAAGTTCCCAGAACAGTAAAATCATGGGTTCAGGCACTTAACATTCCTTTGAAGCAGACTATGATTGCCATCTTGCTGTCAAGTTCTATCCTGCTGAGGAGGAGTGGGCCATCAGATGGTATGGTCTTCCCCTTCCCAGCACTTCTGCCTTCAGTTCTTGGAAAGGGCATTCCTTCTATATTCCCTACACTATAATATATAGGTTTATATATCAACTTGGTTAGGTTGTGAATTCCAGTTTTTCAGTCAAGAAAGAACTTTACATCTATTACCAGTTGATTGTATGTATGGCTGATTGCATCTATGTTCAACCAAGGAAATGACCCCCAACAATTCATCAAATCAGTTTGAGTTTTTAAAAAGAATAACTGAGGATTTTAGGAGTCAGAAAGAGGAATTTCTGCCTCTAGTTCAGTCAGACAGTTTCCCCTGGGAAATTCAACCTCTTAGTTATGAGTTTCCAGCTTGCAACCTGCTCTACAGAATTCAACCTTGTCAGGTCCCAAAGTTGTATGAACAAACTCCTATAATTATTATATATACATACATAATTTATGTATGTAATTTTAGGACACTGATATTTATTATGGAATTTATGGGTTAATATGAGAATAAAATAAAATGAAGATGAGAGTTGGGGAGGTAAAGAGAGGGAAATTCATAACAGTGGATGACCAGTACAAATGTCATTATGGAATAAATAACTCCAATGTGTACATGTACATTCCTTTCCTGAGGCCAGTGTAATTACAGAAAGACATGAATAGAGATTGATAAGTGCAAAATATTACACCAGCTGTAGGACTTTTCTTCAATGTCCTTGGAGCCATTTCAGAAAATATCCTTCATTCTAGGAAATCTGCAATTGATACTACCAAGCTCCTGCACTTACACTTACCAGCCTCTTCCTTATATTGAAGCAAAGTTTTCTACAGCCCAACTAGATTATTTCCTCAGAAAAATCTTATTCTTCCCTCCACAGATCATCTCTTTGCTCCAATGGAGAAATCACATTTCATTTGCAGAACTGATACCCTGTACTTAGATTTTGAGTTATATCCTCAGAGGAGTGCTTTATCTTCAAGTCCAAGAAAATAAGGGTAACCATTGGAGGTTAATATAGGGAGCAGCGGCATAAACATAGGAAACATTGATGGCTCTTCACTAGAGAAGAAAGGACACCTGAAATTGTGCCAAAGATAGTAAAATCTTCTCATTGATAAAGTCCATGTGCAAATTCAAAGACAGAAATTAGAATTCTCAGTGATTTAAATCAAGCAGGAATTAAATTACTTTTTAAAAGAATCCAATAAACATAAGCATTATCAGAACACTATAAATGTTATGTGGAAAAGGATATGCCTGTTATTTTTACCACTGTGGTCTCAAAGCCCAGTTTAGTACTTAGAGCAAAACAGTAACTTAGTGTTTAATCCATTTATTTATTCATTCAAAAAATATTCATTGACTTTCCAGCACTGTTCAAGGTACTGAAAATTGAGTAACAAGAAAGACTTGACATTGTGGTCAGGAATACTATGTTCTACTGAGGTGAAAAACTTTACTCTCCAAGAGTGTTGCGGTGATTGCCACACCTTACCCAATCTTTAGAGTGTTAGACCACCTAGTACAGTGAGGTGAAGACAACATTCTCCCTAACCTTTGGCATACAAGTTCAACCCTTTCAGAGCAATGAGTTGGCCACCTGGCCTTCTCTAACATCTGGCATACAGGCTCAACCTCTCAGAGCAACAAGTTGACCACCTGGCCATTCCTAATCCATCAAGGACAGGTGCCCCCCTCCCAGACATGTGGGATGCTGACCTTAACTGCCCTAATCCTTGGGGAATGTGCTCCACCCTCTCTGCACCCTGGGGTGGCAAAATTCTCCAAGAACATTGGGTGGGAACATCTACCCTCTTCAACTGCAAGGACAAACTCACTCTCTCTGTACACATGGGTGGGGTTCCACTTTTGGCCCAAGGCAATGTCTTAATTCCAGATCTCAGCTTCCATGGTTTCCTTCTTAAAGCTATTTCTCCTTCAATCTTTCCTTTCTGTGTCCTTTTTAGTCCAAGCTCACAGAGGTTTTGTTCAAACAGCAGTCCTAAAAACCTTGTTGGTTTAGCATACAAGAAGCAGAGGTCCAAGCCATCAGACAGTA
>JAQZBX010074574.1:0-14733 GCA_029593785.1 Cabassous unicinctus
TATTTTTTTTTTTAAGTGCTTAGATTACCTAATTATTACTCAGAAATTACAGGTATTCCCATGTTCCCCACCTACCACACCTCCCACAACTCCTACCCTATAGCTCAATGGACTCATCCAAGTCACCCGGCGAAGAGACGACAATGGGCAATGGCCATCCCAGGGAATGGAGAGGGCCTGCAGCTGCAGGCAGGATATTCCCATCCAATGTATCCATGGGATATAAACCCTCTCTCACTTGGAGGTGGAGTGGACATCACCATCGCAAACTCCCCAGGATTGGGGAAGGAGCTAAGGACTAGAATGGACTTGGTGGTGTTTTTTCATATATTGTGATGCAAGAATGGACGAAATTGTTACAGTGAGGTGGGACGGTGGCCACTGGACATTTTCAGGGCAGGGAGGGGAGGGGCAGTTGAAAAACAGGGGCTTTTTCAGGACTTGGGGGTTGTCATGAGTGGCATGGCAACAGATGTAGGCCATTTTGCATCAGCATATACCACGCAGAATTGTGTGGGAGAGAGGGTGGTCTATGAGGTGAAATGTGGTCTATGCTTGATGGCAAGGCCCCAGGATATGTATATCCATTGAGAAGGCTGCTTTTTACAATCTTTTTGATAATGACCAGGCTTTCCACAGTTAAAACAGGTTCTGTGACCCAAGAGAAGCTGCAAAGCTTCAGGATCACCTGCTTTACTTGCTTGTGCTATGCTTTTCATGAGTGCATTCTGTGGCAAAGGAATTTTCACAAATGCTTTAGGAGGATATAAAGATTACTCAAAAAAGGAGTTTAGGGAACTTGACTGAGGGTTAAATCCTGGGGCAAATGGTGGGATAAGGGAAGTCTCTTTAGGTACATCAATGTCTGCAGCTGGAACTGAAGGGTTAATATTGACAGCTGGAGCTGAAAGGTTATTAATAGCTTGAAAAGTGCTGTAATGACCCCTTGTGGTAGCCATGGCATCACAAGCCTCTGTATGAGGCTCTGGATGGTCACTTTCAGAACATTCATTGTCATACAAATGTAAATTGGCCTCAAGCTGATCAGGGAGAGAATCCTCCACCTCTGCATTTTCAGAGGGCTCATTAGATTCTGTTTGAAGAGGCTCAAGAGCCAGTGTAATAAGATTGCAAAGAGACCAAACATGAAAAGGAATTGACTCTCCCTTCTGATATGCTCACCTTAAGGCTTTTATCACTAATTTCCATTTTTTCAGGTTTAAAATATTCTGCCTTGTGGCTGAATCCAATAACAATGTTTCTGTACAAGAAGAAAATTTCCTTTAAAGCCAAGGATTTAATAGTTACACTGGTGCATTTTATTAAAGTTTTTAGCACTATAGAGCACTCCTCAAAGTTTGACTGCTGATCCCCCATTTCCCTGATGATCCCAAGGATGTAAATTACTTTTTTTTTTTTAAACCACTCATCAGGAGCTCCTTGGTCCACTGCACATTGACTGAAAGAAAAGTTGTATTTTCAGGTCCCTGTTTGAGCACCAAATGTAGATGTTCAGGAACTAGGCCTGTGAAAATGGTACCGCAGGTGAGAAAAGCAACAATAGCCGGGGTCAGGGGACCCTCCATCCAAAGGGAAGAAAGTTCTCCTGAATAAAACATGATGGCTTTTATTTAGCTTTAGAACAAAGAAAATATGTGTTTGCATGTGCAAAGACAATAGATACATGATGCGCTACACGTTATTAAAGTCAGCAAGTCTTTAGGGTTACATTCCTGCATGTAACAGAACTTGTTAATCATTACCTGACATATACTAGATACACTCATTGAAGCAAAGAATGCTTCTTCACCAGGCTCATACCAGCCCTTATCTTAGTGTCTTGAGAAAAGAGGTGCCTGTCCCATACATACCAAGGTGGTCTGTTTTCTGTCACGAGTCATGGCTTTTAATTTAACTCCTTTAACCATTATGTTTATATCAGTAATACAAGTTCTTCCATTGCTATAATAATAATGTCTACTTTGTTCAGTGGTTGCATTCCCATTTTATGTTTACTTATTCCTTAATTCTGAGGCATTTGAGATGATAATGCCCACCCTACTTCAGATTTGGAGATGGCTTAGATTTTATGGGGAAGATGGAAGAAATGTTTTGCTTGCAGTTGGAGATACCCTTTGTCTTTTGGCATGGGAGCTGTACATCATAATAATTTTGCTTATTGTCCTGGGTAAGGCTAAAGAACTGGAGAGTAGGTGTTGGCCACAATGCTGCTGATATTCAAGGCTCAAGTAGCATATGAATAAACTGAAGATTTAAGTCTCTGTGGCATATATTTAATGAGTATAGTGTCAATTATAATTTTAAATAAAAAGGGTAGAAGATTCACGAGTAGGGAAATTATAAATCAGTCTAACTCTGTTATATTTGGAAACAGATTATCATATATTACAAGATAAGGCCCAGTGAGAGGGTGTTGAATTCATGAAGCTTTGTGTCTTCCCTGTAATTTTTGGACATTTCTAGAGCCTGTAAGAAGAAATTTGTTATAGGATTTATTTACTGTGGCAGTTAGTGAGATGTGCATAAGTGTAACCTCTGGAATGACCTTCCAACTCAATTTAGAATCTCTTAGCCATAAAAATCTTTTGTATTTATGTGTTCCCCTTTCAGTCAAATTGTTTTTGCAAATGCATCACTAAGATTACTTTGTAGTAATCCCATGGTGCTAAGGAGGCTCATCCCTTGGAGACATGTTCCACACTGGGGGAAATGTAGTGAGTTTATTTGTGGAGTTTGGCTTATAGAGAGGCCTCATTTGAGTAACAAGGAGGTTTTGATGAGGTAATACTTAGCCATTAATTACTATTAGTAGCCTAAGTTTCAATTTTATAAGAATAAAGTTCATAAGTACAAGCATTAATAACGAGGGCTTAGCCCATTGGTTTATTTTCTTTGATTAGATACTCCCTATATACTCCAGAGATTTTTGACTCTGTATTTAAGAGAAAGTTGCAGGATTCTCAAGCATGGGAGTTTAATATTTTGTTGGATATTGTGTGGGTTTCCACACAAAGAGATAACACTGTAAGACAACATGAGCACATTAATTTTTCATTGTGGCATGCCCCAGATGCACCCCATCCCCATTTATCCCCTCACAATCAACCCCCTGCACCAGTGACACTTCCCTGCCATAGGTCCCAAAAGAACATTCCTAACAGTCTGAATAGACCTAATCAAAGACACCGACTATTCAGAATGGCAAATATCAGAGATAAAGAGAGGATTCTGAAAGAAGCAAGAGAAAAGCAAAGCATCACATACAAGGGAAATTTGATGAGATTAAGTGCTGACCTCTCACCAGAAACCACGGAGGAAAGAAGAAAATGGTATGTTGCATTTTAGGTTCTGAAAGAAAAACTGCAAGCCAAGAATTCTGTATCCAGTAAAGCTGTCTTTCAAAATTGAGGATGAGATTAAAGTCTTCACAGAAAAATAAAAACTAATGGAATATGTTACCAAAAGACGAGGTTTGCCAGAGAGACTAAAGGGAGTGTTGCAACCCAAAAGGTAAAATAAGGGTGAGAGATTTGGAGAAGAGTTTAGAAATGAAGATTGTTAGGAAGGGTAAACTAAAGGATAAGACAAACAATAGAATAATATGGCAACACAGAGCCAAAGGACAAAATAGATGAAGTAATTAATGCCTTTACAGTAATAACACTGAATGTTAATGAACTGAATGCTCCAATCAAAAGACATTTCCTAATAGAATGGATAAAAAAATATGAGCCATCTATATGTTGTCTATTAGAGACCCACTTCAGATGCAAAGATACAACCAGGTTAAAAATGAAAGTTTGGAAAAACATATTCCATGGAAATTGTAACCAATAAAGAGCTGAAGTAGATCTGATAAATGTGAAATAACATTATTTTATAGGAACAATAATTACTCAGTGCAACTGGCCAAATCTTCCTGTCATCAGTGTTCTGTATTTTTTTTTCATACAAAATAAACACTAGCTTTTAATTAAGGATGGGTTGAAAATAGATATACTTTTTGGATAATTCATATTACTTTAACCTTTTCTTATTCATAATCTTTAAAAGAAATAATCTTTCTGAGTCAATAATGATTTTATTATTGATTGAACAAGGTTTTGAGATTTTCTGCTTCATAAAATTTTGAGTTGTCAAATTGTTATCTGCTGTAATTCCTATCAATAAGGTATCAAGAATTCCTAAATATAAATTTGATTATCTAGAAAGAATTATGGCCTAAATGGAAATTAATTAAATCAATAATTTATTTCACTCTAATAGATTATTATGTCCAATAGTTAGAGCTGTAATATAAAAGCTACAATTATGTTATATTTAATTTCTATTATATGTGAATTATAATTTATATGCATAAATGTTTGTTGTTATGCTAATTTTTATAATTGGATATATTAAGTCTTACCTGGCCTTGTACTGTCATTTAAAATTTGTAATTTCGTTCAACCTATTTTTCTATATAGTGTACAATTTTACAACAATGGACTTTTTAACATCTAAAAAAAGTCATTGATTATGCACTTTGGATAGATCATATGGTATATGAATATATCTCAATAAAACTGCTTCATAAACAAATTAAATAATTTTACAAGAATAACCAGAAATAGCATCTATGTATAGCAAGGGAAACACACAGATTGAGAAGTGAGAAATTTTCTTGTTTGTTGGTCTGGGTTTTTTTGTTTATTATTATTATCATTGAAACAATGAAAATCCTTTAATAATGGTTGAAGTTATGAATGCACAACCATTTTCTTATATCAAATATCACTGATTGTACACTTTGGGTAAATTGTATGCTTTATTAATATGTATCAATAAGTTTATTTGTTAAAAAAAATAGGAACATGTAGTGCAGTGTTCAGAATAGCTTTACTAACAATTAGCCAAAAGTTTGAAGCTATCTCATTATCCATCAAAAGATGAATGGATAAATGAAATTTTGCATATATATACAAAGGAATATTTTTCAGTCATTAAAAATAATGGAATTCTCATACATGCTGCAACATGGATGAATCTTGAGAACATTATGCTTTTGTGAAAAAAGCCACATGTAATATTACAGATATTGCATAATTCCACTTATATGAAATATCTAAAAAAATTTGTAGAGATTAAATGTTGAATAGAGTTTATAAGGGGTCAGGACTGGCAGTGTGGGGAGTTATGACTTAATAGCTGCTGTATTTCTGTTTGTTGTCATGATGGTTATTTTGGCACAAGATTGTAATTGTGATCAGTGCCATTGAACTGTAACCTTTCAAATGGTTAAAGTGGCAATATATCTATCCATCACAGTGGTGATAATAATTGTATACATATAAATGACTTAAATTCCATCTCTTTATTTTACTTATTTTCATACTGAAAGCAATCACAGACTTTTTCACACATTGATAAACTAATTTTTATTTTTTTTTGACATCCTCTTCTTTCTAAACATCTTTATTGAAATATAATTCACATACCGTACTTATAATTGGAACTCAATTATAAGTAGTATATTCATAGAGTTCTTCAACCACCACCACAATGCAATTTTAGAACATTTTAATCACCCCCCCAAAAAACCTGTATATATTAGCAATTGCTGCTCATTTCCCTCTTGCCCTCTTCTGTTTTGCCTCCTGCCAACCTTAGGCAAATTCTAATTTACTTTCTTTCTCTCTGGATTTGTCTTCAAGGAGCATTTCAAACACTTTTAGTTGTACAATATATGGTCTTTTGCAACTGGTTTTCTCCACTTTTTCTGAACCATTCAGAAGACATCTGGTGGTAATAAGGTAACTAAAAGTGATGCCATCAGGTAAATTAAAAAAAAAAAGTCACCAAATAGTATATTCAAAGCTTCTTCTGTAGTTGAGTAAAGATGTGAGTGAACATCTTTCAGAGAACTGGAATTTGATGTTTCCTAAATATATATATTTTATATATATGTGTGTGTGTGTGTGTGTGTGTGTGTGTGTGTGTGTACTAGGAATATGCTTTGTTTATCATGCAAAAAAAATCACAGTGAATTTAATGAATATCCTTGTCTCTGTAATTTATATAGGCATAAGCAAATTTATCATGTAAGCATAACTTTGAAGTCTCAGAGTTCTCTTTTATATATCATATTTGCTTTCTCCTTGAGCTCACTCTTTCAAAAAGGCAAAGGTAAACACACGACTTAACATGTTACAGGGCATGAAATATGAATGCAAAACAAATATTTTCATTGAACTAAATTTCCTATTTAGTATTTTATTCAACTTTTTCCATGATAACTGCAGCATATCTTGTTTGAAGTTATATAAACTGATTAATTTAATTCTTATTTTATAAATTGTGCATAGTATTAATCCTCCCAAATAATCTTTACTAATTAAGTAGGAAATTTAACAGAAGGATTAAGTGAGTTAAATGAATGGCTAAATGGAAGTTTATTTATTTTATTATCTGAGAGATAGTAACAAGGACAGAATATTCCTTAACTCCTTACATATCTTTCTGATATGAGATTAAATTGTATAAAAGTTCTAAATCACCTTATTTCATTTGATAACACCTTAAATAATAGAAGTAGTTATTTCTTTTAATGTATTTTTATTTTTAAAAGACACTCAGATTGACAACCAGCAAGATGGGGCAGAGTTAAGAGCTCCCAGAATCTGCTTCTGTGACTGAGCAATTGGTGATCTCCCAGAGCTATCTAGAGCACTTGTTTGGGGGCTCCAGGAGGCCAGAAGTGCATCCAGCAACTTCCTTGAAAGAATGGAGGGAGGAGACTGCCCATCTGCAGAGAAGATTTGTAAAAAGAGCACTCCACGCCATACAGGCCAGTGCCCATACTTCACTGAAGACACAAGCCACCTTGGGAGTTGTTCTGTGGCTGAAATTGAAAGCTCCACTTCCCAAAATGGGGAAGGAAGAGATGGTTGGGCACCAAATTCAGCTAATGAATTGTAAGTTCGGAAGGGGTGTGTGTAAAGTATAATCCTAAGAAGAGCTAAAGTTTGATCCTGTCCACGTCAGAATGAGGCCGGTGGTTGCTGTCTTAACTCCATGCCTGACATGAGGGGAAGTGGGTATGACTGAAAATCACAGTACTGTTAGAGACCGGCTTTTTTCTATCTAGAACAGATTGCTACACTATCCTAAGCCCCAGGCCCATCTTGGGCATGGAGGAAGCTGGGGGAGCTGTACCAGCCTCTTCCAGAAATTACAGGCCATACCATAGAGGCCAGTGATCATCCTACTTTGGCAGTAAGAGCCACACCAGGAGCTATTCTGTGACAGGAATTGGAAGCTCCATTTCCCCAAAAACAGGGAAGGAAGAGATGTTTGGCCACCAATTTCAGCTACTGATTAGTAAATTAAGCTGGTTAAGGTACAACCCAAAGAACAGCTAAAGTTTGAGCCTGTCCAAGTCAGAAGGAGGCCAGAAGCCACCATTTCAACTCCACCCCCAGCATGAGGGGAAGCCGGACTGACTTAAAATCACAGTGATGTTAGAGACTGGTTTCTTTCACCCAGATTGACTTGCAGCCCTGCCTAGGCTTCAGCCCCACCTCTAGCAGGAAGGAAGATGATAGGTCTTGAACCAGACTATCCAGGTAATGCAGGTACATTTAGCTAGTGCAGACTGAATAATCAGAAGTCTACCGGAGCAGCTGGGGTCATCCTGGACTTGCACTGCACAGATTGCTGTCCACACCTGCAGCTCCATCCTTGCCCCAGGCAGGGGAGAATGGGGCATGAAGCTGCATTAGTCTCTCTGAGCATCTACAGTCTAGGCCTGCATGAGTTGGATTATTCCACACAGCTGTGGCTCTGTCCCTACCCCTGGCAAAGGAGAATGTTGGGAGAAGATTCATTGGTCCTTGGGGGCAATGAGGGTAGCTGGAAACTCTACAGCTTATAGCAGCACTTACATCCTTGGCTCCTACTACACAACCAGTAAGGAAGAAAGGGCAGGAAGCCCTAAATTAATGAGAAAAACTGCACCCAGAATAAATACTCTAGTAAGCCAGATACCAACACCAACAAAAGATTACAATCCATACCAAGAAACAGGAAGATATGGCCCAGTTAAAGGAACAAGATAATCCTCCAGATTACATAAAGGAGTTGAGACAACTAATCATAGATGTTCAAACAAAACTCCTTGATAAATTCAATGAGATTGCTAAAGAAATTAAAGATATTAAGAAGACATTAGATGAGCACAAAGAAGAATTTGAAAGCATACATAGAAAAATAGCAAATCTTATGGAATGAAAGGTGCAATAAATGAAATAAAAAATACACTGGAATCATATAATATAATACCAGATATGAGGAAGCAGAAGAAAGGATTAGTGAGCTTGAAGAAATGGCCACTGAAAGTGAACAGGCAAAAGAACAGATAAAGACAAGTTTGAAAAAATTTGAACAAGGTCTCAGGGAACTAAGAGACAGCAAGAAGCTTACAAACATATGTATCATGGGTGGCCCAGAAGGAGAAGAGAAGTGAAAACAGGCAGAAGGAATATTGGGAGATATAGTATTAGAAAATTTCCCAACTCTATTGAAGGATATAGATATCCTTGTCCAAGAAGAATGACATACTCCCATCTGAAAAAAAAATCGGAATAGCCCAACCCCGAGACACATACTAATCAAAAAGTCAAATTCCAAAGGCAAAGAGAGGATTCTGAGAGCAGCAAGAGAAAAGCAATGTATAACATATAAGAGATATCCAATAAGATTAAGTGCTGATTTCTCCCCAGAACCCATGGAGGCAAGAAGAAAGTGGTATGATATATTTAAGATACTGCAAGAGAAGAACTTCCAGCCACAAATCTTCTATCGAGTAAGATTTTCTTTCAAAAATGAGGATGAGATTAAAATATTCACAGTAAAACAGAACTGAGAGAGTTTATAACCAAGAGACCTGCTTTGCAGCAAATACTAAAGGGTGTGCTACAGCTTGAATGGAAAAGACAGGAGAGAGAGGCTTGGAAGAGAGTCTAGAAATGAAGATTATATCAATAAAAGTAACTAAAAGTGTCAAAACAGTGATGAAAATAAAATATGACAGATAAAACCCAAATATTCAGGAATAAAAACCAAAAATGTAAAGCACTTGTATTCAGAAAACTAAAACTCATTGTTAAAAGAAATTTTAAAAAAGACCTTAATAATTGGAAAAACGTTCTATGCTTATGGATTGAAAAACTGAATATCATTAAGATGTCAATTCTACTCAAACTGATATACACATTCAATGGAATCCTGATAAAATTCCACCAGCATTTTTTAAATAAATGGAAAACATTATTATCAAATTTACTTTGAAGCATAAGGGGTCCTGAACAGCAAGAAACATCTTGAAAAGGAAAAACAATGTTGGAAGACTCTCATTTCCAGAGTTTAAGTCATATTACCTAGCTAAAGTGGTAAAAACAGCATGGTACTGTCATAAAGACAGACACATAGACCAATGGAACAGAATTGATGATTAAAAAACAAACCTTCATTTCTGTGGTCAAGTGATTTTTGACTAGCCTGTCAAAATCCCCCAGCTCTGGCAGAAGAGTCCATTCAACAAGTGGTGCTGAGAAAATTGGATATTCATTGCAAAAGAAGGAAAGAGACCCTTATCTCACACACTCTACAAAATTTAACTCAAAATGAATCAAAAACCTAAATATAAAGGCCAGAACCATAAAGTTTCTAGAAGAAAATGTATGAAAATATCAAGACCTGATGGTAGGTGGTTGATTTTTAAATTAGATAAGAAGAGGACTGAGATGGACTACTGATATTTAATGTATGTGGACATTTTAATTAGTCTTACTGTAAAAGTGTGGAATATAGAGAGTTGATGGTAACACATACTGAGTAACAGCTGGTTTGAAAATGGTAAAGTGGCTGAAAATGGTAGTCTAGGGAAGGAAATGCCAATTGACAGAAAGCTAGAGAATAATCTAGGGACTGAATAGCACAGTAAATCCAGAGGTGGATGAGAATAGTTGTTGATGGTACAAATGCAAGAGTGTCCTTTGTGAGCTAGAGCAGAAGTACATCACTATTGCAAGGTGGTGGGAATGTGGGGAAGCATGAGAAAAATACAACTGGAATGGCCTATGGAGTGTGGTTAACAGTAATAATGTAACATACTTGCATCTATGCCAAAGATGTACTGTGTTGATCATGGGGGAGCATGCAAAATATGTGCCAAATATATGCTATGGATCTGGTAATAATTGGATGATATTATCTCATAATCTGTTACAAATATTCCACTACAGTGTGGTGTGTTGATAGAAGGGTGTTGTTTGGGAATTCTGCATATGTGCATGATTGATTTTTAACTTTACCACTTCTGTCATAAAAATTTATTTAAAAAATAATAATAGGGTGGGTTAGGGGAAAAATACATCAAGTGTAAGATAATGACTTTAATTAGTAGTAAGATTTTGACAATATTCGTTCATAATTTGTAAGAAATGTCTCAAGACAATGCAAGGTGTTGGTGGAGGTTGATGTATGGGACCTGTGTATGATGCTATGAATGTTTGCTTTGTAAGTTCACAGCTTTCACTATACATTTATTGTTTATGTATGTTCATGTATAAATGATTAAATAATAATAATAATAGGGTAGGTTGGGGGAAATACTTTGGTTAGTAGTAATATTTTGAGGATGCTCTTTAATCATTAGCTAAAAATGTTTCACAACAATGCAAGGTATTGGTAGTAGAGTGAGGTATGAGAGTCCTGTATGATGTAATGTATGTTTGTTTTGTAAGACAACTATTACTATACACTTATTGTTTATGTATGGGTGATTTACTTTAATAAATTTTAAAAAAAGATACTCAGAACACATAAATTGTTACGTAAAAGAAAATATAAGGGATTCCCAAATGCCCCACTCCCCACACCTCCCACTTTTCCCCACATTAAGAACTTCTTTCATTAGTGCGGTACATTCATTGCAATTGATGAACACATTTTGGAGCATTGCCACTAAGCATGAACTATAGTTTTCATTGTAGTTTACACTCTCTCCCACTCAATTCTGTAGGCTATGGCAGGATATATAATGGCTTGTATCTGTCACTGATATGGCATCCAGGTCAATTCCAAGTCCTGAAAATGCCCCCTTATTACGCCTCTTTTTCCCTCTTCTTGAAATCAGCACCTCCAATGGCAACTGTCTCTACATTACATCTCTTTCCATCGCTAGACTCACAAGAGTCTATTGTAGAACACCAGTAAGTCCACTCTAGTCCATAGTTATTCACCAATCCTGCGGATTCTGTCATGGTGATGCCCACCCCACCTCTAATTGAGAGGAAATTTTGATCTCATATGGCTCATGGAAGGGACTCTTTTGCTTGCAGTTGTAGACTCTCTTGGTTCCTTGTTGTGGTGGTTGTCCATCATCACCTCCCTTTCAGCTAAACTGGGTGAGTCCAAAGAACTGGAGAGTAGGTACTGCAACTCTGCTGAGGCTCAGGACTGAGCCAGCACATAGACAGTGCAGAGATTCAAGTCTCCTGGATGTACAACTATCAACTCCAGCACCAACTATAGGTTCAAAGTAAAGGGACAGAAGAGGCATGTGTAGAGAAGTCACATATGAGTCCAACTCTGCCACACTCAAGAGCACAGTCTCCAAAGTAGGGCCCAGTAACAAGTTTCCAAATTCTGGAGCTATCTGCCATGACCACATAATATGGGGGTCTCTGGAGCACTCAGAAGGCCTATTGTTTGGGTTACTGTCCACTTGGGCTATAATAGAAGTAGTTCTTAATAAATAAAGAAACAAAAACTTGAGTTAATCATAGGAGATTAAATAAATATTTTTCTCCAACATCTTAAAATATAAATATAATAATTTTAAAAATCAATGTAAAATGATAAAGAAAATGGAAGAGAAGACCCAGCAGACTTACAAATGTCCATGTAGAATATAGAAATATTAGAGCAGAGGAAAACAAAATGGAATTTCCTGAGTGAGGGAAGACAAGAAGAAAGAAGGTTACCACTTCAAGATCCCTCTGATAAGACTCAAGGACTGAGCACCAGGAATTGCTGGGGCAGTGAAACAATTTGGGATGAAAAGCATTAAATCAGAAGTGATGGGAAGTATGACTAATGAAGAATTATTCTTTCCTCCTAGCCTTTAGCCATGCTTTTATAACTTTCTTATTCTGGAAGAAGATTGGACTAAAGACTTATTTCTGACAGAAATAAAAGGCTGTGGAATTGGGGACAATTGGCCACCTGAGGGCAGAGCTTCCACACTATTTTGACTAACAAGTGAAAGTCTATATATTGGAGGGTTAAAGATATCCCATTCCCATTAGGCTCAGAAGAGCTGGTATCTTGATTTATAAACCCAAATGGAAGAGTTTAGAATGTTAATATTTGGACAAAATAATCGATTTCAGAAAATGGATCTATAGATGCAGGCTTTACTTAATCACTTACCACATAATGAAACTCACAAATATTAAAGCACCATCCACCTATCCATTCAGGTTTTATTGTCTTGTACTTATATATGAGCCAAGAACTAAATCTCACCACGCATTTCAGGTAAACCTCTATAATAAATGGCAGAGGTTAAAACCATAGAAAAATATCAGAAGATAAAGATAAAAAGCTTGTAATCAAAGAAAATCTCAAATAAATTAAAAACATCCTAACATTACAATACATTTAATTAAAATATTGCATTGCATTGATAAATCAAAAGCTGAAGTCTATAAATATAAATAATTCTCAAAAAACAAAGGGTTTTAAGAAAATTTAAAAATCATTGCTTTTTTCAGGCTTTCCAACTGAACATTAATTTAAAAATGATTTTGATAAAATTGTCCAGAAGCAACAAAAGCAACAAAACTGTTTGCAAATATGTAGAAAGGAAATGGAAGACTCATCAAAACAAAATCTGAATTAATTCTTAAAAATTACTAGACATCAATATATTTTTAAATAATTGAGATTTGAGTGGTCCACACTGAATTTCTGCTCCAATTAAACAATAGATTAAAAAGACTAGCACTGAAATGAAAAAAAAAATTCTTCCTTTACTACTGATAATTCTGATATTGAAGATTGTGACATAATTTTGATCAAATCGATTTTGTAATGCTAAACTCCAGACTGACTCAATTTCTCTCCTTATCACTGGCAGCTCTGGAAAACTTAGTCTTCTCCACCCAATAAGGGGTGAGTCTTAACTAAAAGCATTTATTGCATGTACAAACAAATTATAGAAAGCACTTGGTTCTCTTAAGGAAGCTCTTGTCAAGAGAACAAAGGTGATAAGTTCTGGTGAGCTTATCCTTCCAAATCAGTTTAAATGATTCTTCCTGTGAAGGTCAAGGGGGATGTAGAGGGGCAAAAAAGAGTCCAGCATGAAAGGCTACATGGAAGAAAATCACTTACGACTCCTTTTTTCATCGACCGAGATCACTGGTAAACAGTGTATCTTTTGGTCGCAGATGACTCTGACATTCAACAGAGTGATCCATTCCATTATATTAATATTGAACCAGAGAGGAGAAGCAAGATGGCATCAGTTTAGGAGGGCATTCGCTGAGAGCTCTCTGAGGAGGGAGGATTGTGGACAGGGTCCTGCCCAGGGGTCTGTGCTGTGGGCACATGGAATGAGAAGCTTGGGACATCTATCTGTGCAGATCAACAACATGGACTGATCGGTAGAGACTCATGAATTTTAAGCCTGTCTGTGGTGGTTAACACAGACAGCAGAGCCCCACCTTTATGGAAAAAAAAGCTGGTTTGAGCCATGACTTCCACCTGACAACCAGGTGACAGGGCCTGGTGAGAAGGAACGTTCTCTGAGAGTGGGAGGGCTTTGTCAAAGAGGTGAGAGAGCTTTCCTTTCTGTGGATTTGGCTGCCTGGAACGCCTTGCAGCTTGGGTGAACAAAATAGCTGGATTGAATTAACACCCGGCAGAGGGGAGGGGTAAATCTGCTGAGGAAGTTGATTTACCAAGCTGCCCAGGGATAAGCCCCAAACCCCGCTAAGCTGGGGAGAGGGAGCACTCTCTGAGAGAGGAAAGGTTCTGACAAAAGGTGGAGAGTGGATTCTTTACCATTGATTTGGCTGCCTGGACCCCCTCATAACTTTGGGGAGCAGATAAGCCAGCCTGAAGCAGTGACAGGCTGAGGGAAGAGGTGAATCTGCTGAGGAAACCTGATTTACCCAACAGCCGGGTGACGCTGAGGCTCGGCTCCGGAAGGTGCAGAGTTGGTTGTTTTTATTGTTCTGTACTGACTAGCATCAGAGCTTTAGCTCCCCTGGGGAGGCCAGGAAGTGGGAAGTGCTTGGTTAGTTGCCACAAGCCTAATTAGGGTCCCCTCAGTGAAGGGGGTGGTCTAGAAGAGGACTTATTTTGGGTCCTGTATTTCACCAAAAATAAAAAAATGAAAAAGAGAGTCACTTTAAAAAATGAAAAATGAATTCTTTTTAATTTAGTTTAATAGCTAAAATCTGCCTCAAAACCTACACATAGAAGCCTGCAGGGAAATTTATTGATAAACACAAGCAGGCTGAGAGTTTCCACAAGGACCCTAGAAGGACCTTAGCTTTGTTTGACTGCTTGCCTGTGTGGCTGTTTGGTTTTTCTCTGTTTATTTGATGCCTCTTGCTTTTCTTTCCTCTTTCCTCCCAACTTTCTTATTTCTTTCTTTCTTTT
>JAQZBX010074575.1:0-14734 GCA_029593785.1 Cabassous unicinctus
TTTTTTTTTTTTTGCGTAAAGACATAGAATTATCACATTCAGAAATATTCATATGACACTGTTCCCAAATATATGTCCATATTTGTATTTCTTTGACTATTCATATAATGTTTAATGTAGGATTTTTTCTGGCCTAGGATAAAATCCACAATCATACATTGCATTTAACTGCTGTGCCTATTTTATTTTAACTTGGAACCATTTTCCAGGTCTTCTTTGGCTTTTACTACATTAAAATATTGCCAAATATCTCCCATTTCCTTTGTTGAATTTACCTCAATCTTAATTTGATAGTTACACTATGACTAAGTTTAGTTTATCCATATTTGCCAGGCTTCCTTCTTTTTGTCTACTACCAAGTCTCCCCAAAGTACCTTCCTGTTTCTAGTCATCCTCACCTCCCCAAGAAGAAATGTTATTTTTTATTTTTCATTTTCCATGCCATCTTAGGTTCTACATAATTTCATACTATTTTCTTGTACTAAATCTCTGACTTACCAAATCTCAGTCAGACTTTTCTTTGTAGTGATTTTTAAATTAGTGTGACTTATTTTTCTATAGGTGATTCTGGTTGTTATTTATTTCCCTTTAGCTTTCTGCTTCCCTCTCCTCTTCTCCACAATCTCTTCAAGCTTCCTTGACTCATTTTTCAGGCAAGTACTATTAATCCAGAGATATCTACTGGAATTTGGTGTTTGTTTTTGTTTTTTGTTTTTTCCTATTTAGAGATAATTTGAAGTTCATAATATTCTTTGGGGCTTAGTTATTTTGAGTGTAATAGATATGTGTGACTTTATGTGCCAGCTGTGTTGCACAGTATAGTTTTTGAGGATGAGTGAAGAGATTCAGATTTAAAGATATGCCATTGTTATATGAAAGGAACCTGAAATTAAATACCAAATATTTCTGGATTTATATTTTATATGTGTTTTTCTCATATTATATGCAATTTTCCCTCTCAAATTTTAAGTCCAAATGCCTATTGATGTATTACTTTTAAGAAATTTCCTTTCTTTCTGACAAACCTTCTTAGTTGGAATTTGGTATATGGATATTATGTGTGTTGGATTGAAACATTTTGGAGGTTGGTTAGCAATGATCCTGTCCCATACTTGTCTATTAAGTACTTTGGTCATGCCCAAAGCCTTAAACTTTTCTATTCACTTTTTGCCCTCTTGGTTTTGAGAATTTCAAAGAGATGTTGATTAATTGAAAATAAAATATTTTTTGTCATATAATCTTAAATCTTTGGTTTCAATAAGTCGTTTTTCTTTGTTGTTAGATTACTGTTTTTGTCCTTAATTCTCCTATGGTGATTGGCCAGAGGAAGACTTTGAAAATATAAAATTCATTTGAAGCATCAAGTGGAAGGTCTCAGTTGTCTAGGTTATGGTTCCTCAGTGAATTTAATTAGGAACAGGTAGTCTTGGCAATAAACAGTTCCAACAGCTCTCTGAAGGGTTTTTTAGTCAACACTGACTAAGTACCTAGTCATATCTTTCTTACCTGGGAGAAGATTTCTCCTTGGGCATTATGTTACTGTCAAGATGTAAATAAAAACCACTGTATTACTAATATGAACCATATTATAACAGCCATATGAAAGCTTTAAAAAGTAACCATCACACTATTGACTAAAAATGCCATTAACAGTGTGTTTCATTGATTTATTCAGTTAAAAGTAATAATGATGTTTTAGATTTGTTTGATTCTTGATAAGTATTCTCAAAAACAGACAGAAAATTTGAAGATTCATGAATCATACCAACAGTAGATTCTTGGATTGAACTTTAAAAAAAATGAAATGGGTGGATAGTGTTCCAAAGTAGTCTCTTTACATGTAATACCATCCTTTGGAGGTGATGGTGTTGATTCCATCTTTGGAATGAACTCTGGATAATTCTGTAATACAAGCTTGCTTATAAAAATGAGCTTATTCATAAAAGTTGGAGAAGATGGTTATATTTTCTTCAAGCATAAAGAAATATAACTGTGTGTGACAAAGCACTTCCAAATCCAGTGAGTGATTGTTTTCTGATCTTTCTCTATAGTTATATCAGGGTCATTGTGGTGGCAATCTTCATTTTATAGGAAGCTCAAAAAAAAAAAAAAAAAAAAAAAGAAAGAAACAATCATCTTTCAGGACCAAAGATAAAACTGAGGAAGCCTGGATTTGGAAAAAGTGACTGAAGGAGAAAAGAAAATCCAGGTAACATATTTGCAAAATTCTTCACTGTTTTGATGATAGGTCAAAATAGACTTGGAACGAATCCTATGTGTCTTAAGAAGCACGTTTTATCATTTGAGAACAAAGGTTTTATGCCTGAAACTCTGAGAATAAGATAACACATTCGTTTTCTCTATTTTATAGAATATTATTGGAATTAATGCAATGGAAATGATTTTCTTCATATTAGAGTTGTTTACATACATATTGAAACAAATGAAACATATAGCATAATGTACCATATCTTAATATAACAGAAAATCATAACAAGACAATATAAAACTACATATGTATGGTCTTCAAAATAACATTTTGCTGTGTAAATTAGTAGCTCCTTGATACAAATGTAGAAATTTAGTTACTTTCTAAAGTTATGAATGTATGCTTACATCTTTTTAGAAAAGGGATTTTAGAGTCTTTAGAATTAGAACTAAATTTGATAGATACAAGATCTGGGCTAATTGCATGTGCTTTTTCTTATTTTCATGGTCTTAAAAATATTGTGAATGAAATTAAAAATATCACACAAAGTACCTAGTTAATCCCTTACATTGATCAATTTGTATTTAAAAAATTCCTTTCATTAAATTTGTTTGCTTTATTTAAGTTCACAATGTTGTGCTGCCATCACTATCATGACAAACCCTTTTCCATTACCCCAAATAGATTTATTTAGTTTTTATGATAAATTTTAGAAGATGAAATGAAGTGTGGAGAAAGTTAACCAAAAAGATTTCTACCAGTAATGTGAATGATAAAGTAAAAAGCAGATTCCACAATTGCATTTAGTAATAGCTCAATCAATCCATCCATCCCACATGGAATGCTCTTTTATATAATTAAAGAGGAGAATGGACTTTGGGGAAATTCATGTATGACTAATCGTATAGATGTAGCACTAAAGTTACATGGGGAAACACATAATAGTAAACAATATCTCACATTTATTTAGTTTAGTTTGACAGGCAAGTCTCTAAAACTTGTATTTTCATTTTCCTATTTAATTCTTAAAACCACCTTAAATTTTAGGTGCTATTATAATTCTCATTGTTCAAGTGTTATTGAGCAAATTACCCAAAGTAACACAGTTTGCAAAAGTAGAATCTGAGATTCAAATTCCAAATCAGAATTTAGAACCTGAGCTATTAATAACTATACTATGTAGGAATTCTTATCCAGACTTGCAAATTAAACAAAACAAAACAATACCCAAAACCCAAAACTGGCAAAGACTATATCAAAGATGGGCAACCCACCCTTTCTGATTATTGCTTTTTCATATTTGTCTCAAGATCCAATCAATTGCCTGCAGGAATGAGAGGTGGCAATTTTTCTTTACTATGAGGAAGTTGACTTGGAAATTGTGGTATTTCTTTAAAATTCATCCTTTATTTTTTGAACAATATCCTGACTATGTTTTTATTAAGATCTCAGAAAATTTGAGGTGATATTTCTGTGCTCAATCACTTAACAAAATCCTATTTCTTTCATGGGAAACATATTTTCACTATAAGGAGAATTCAATAGAGACATATTAGGCATGAATTGTAATTATATGTTTCAAAAGATCTGGATTAAAACTCAAAATTTCAGTCTATAATTTCCAAAGCCTTGCTGACTGAAGGTTTTTCCCAGTATTTTACAACTTGCATACCATAATAGTAGCTTGTTTTTCCACCCTTATGTTGTTGATTTTGGTATATTGTTGAGCTACTTCATTTATCTTATTTTAATTTCCATTGTGGGATGCTTACTAAAGGATTCACATTTTTGGAGGGTTCCTTAATGACTTACTTGTTCTCATTGAATATGTTAAGACATTTGAAGAATCTGGTAAATGCTTACTTTAGATATATTTGTTTTTTCATGAAATATAATATTGATTAAGTATATAATTTTATATCATTCAAAGAGTCAAATAGTTTTCAATAGCTTAGAGTAATAATTATGCTCCTAAAACTCTGTTAATAATCAAATATTTACTGAGTATTTACAATGCATATGGCCTATTCATATATTCTGGAGATACAATTATTAATAAGATATGTTTTCTATCTGGATAGAGACCACAGATTATAATGGAAGATACAGTTATAAACAAATAATCAATAAAGTGTTTTAAGTACTCAATAAATTAAGAGGTGAGGTCCTCCTAATAGAAACTATCCTTAAATACTCAGACAGCTCCTATGAATTGTGAGGATCTACTTGCAATTGTAAATGCAGGTATAGCTTAATAATTGTAAGTGAGGTTATTTAATTATATTTATGCAATTAGCTACAGAAGTCCCAAAGATGGGGCTCCCTATTTAGGCAGCTCATCTCTTCTACTAATATACTCTAAAGTTAAGAATCAGATTTTCTCATTTTTTCCTTGGCCCAGAAGTATAAAGATTATGAGAGGCAAGTATAGGGACTGATGCTGCTATCCTTCATGTCACCTCCTGTTTGACAGCTCAGGAAATGAAATTCCTCTATCCTCAACTCAATCAGATGCCCAAAACTAAACTTTTTTACTTAAATTCAAAGCATACTTTCTTCAGCTTATTTATTTATTGTCTTTGTCTTTTTTAATTTTTAATTTTAATTTTTTAATTTTTTGTTTTTTAAAGATGCTTAGATTACATAAATGTTACACAAAAATTATAGGGATTCCCATGTTCCCCACTTCCCACACCTTCTACAACCTCCCACATAAACATCTTTCATTAGTGTGGCACATCACCTGCAATGTATATACACATCCTGGGGCTTTGCCACTAAGCATGGACCATAGGTCACATTATAGACCACACTCTCTCCCATGCAATTCTGCATGTTATATGCTGATGTAAAATAGCCTATGTCTGTCATTGTAATGTCACTAAAGATAATTTATTATTATCTTTATTGTCTTTCTATCCATACTTTTACTCTCCCTATGGTGCTTAAATACAGATTGCCTTGCTTAGAAGCACAAAAGATAGGATAATTTCCTGCCATTTAAAAATCACCATCTAAAAATGTAGAAATTTTAACAGCACATATAAAATAATTCCACTCATATTATGTCATAAAAAATATATTTGCACATACAATTGTCCCTGGTCATATCTTAAAAGCCCAATAGTTCATTTACTTTCCTAAATCTAGCAAAAGTGTCTTAAATTCAGCACAGATTCAAATACCCAAGAACTAATAATATGAACAAAATGATGTCGTATCTGTTGATCACTTTAAAACAACAGATGGCACTTTCTACTTCACCCAGATTAATATAAAAAAATGGTCTAGTAGTAAAAGTGTTATGTGGTTTAGGACAAAATTTCAACAACAAGAATTCAGAGACTCCTACATCTGGAAAGGAGATCATAACATTTCCAATAAGTAATATAAGTTGAGACAAGATTTTCCAAGGTGACTGGGCTAAAAATTAAATACATATTTCCAGATTTTTAGCATAAAGTTCTTTCTATGAAGCCATGATTCTGCCTAAATTTTTTATTTTCACAAACTGAATTGAATATGAGATATTCTAAACTATATTGAAAATTATAGAAAATGTCTATGCAGAGCCCATCCACTTTGATTTGTATTACCCATTTCTTTCCTCACATAAATTAGGTTGCAATAAAATGTCAATCCAGTTTATATGTATGTATTTGTGTGTGCATTTTCAAACAAAACATTACTTTTTTTGGACTTTCTTACTTAGGAAGAATTTAATATTTTTATGTCTGCTAAATTGCTCTTTGATTATTTTTCATACTCAGTTTAATTAAATGAAGTTTAATAAGCATGCATAAAGTGCTGGGTTCCCTTTTATGTCTGCAGGTGATTTATTCCTATATTCTAGGAGCTCATAGTAAAGTAACTCAGAAAAGTACATCTGTAAACATATCATTTTGAGCTCCATGTACTAAGTACAATTTTATATAACTATATATTAAAAAGTCACATGAGATGAAATTATTTTGATGGTGGATCCCAGAATCCCAAAAAGCCTTCAAGAAAAAAGAAATGAGATATAATGTCAAAATGCAGTCTTTGTGAAAGACACTCTGAAGGAAGCAGCTTTCTTCTTCAGTTGATCATCTCACAGATGTCCCTACTCCCATGTACCGTCCAGTTAAAAATGTTGAATCTCATCATTGAAGGTGAAGCAAGAAATTTGTGAAAAGGAATGGGTTATTGTGGGAGGACATTTCAAGCACTCATTTTCTTAAAAGCTATTGTGTGTGAGGCCCTGTAGAGGAAACATTCTTGAGTAAAGCATCACTTTTTTACATAGAACTTGCAATATTCTCAAATTCATTATTGACCCTTTTACTTGCAGGCTCTGACCTCTTTAGAAGAACACATGGAGAACAGGAACAATGTGACTGAGTTCATCTTGCTGGGGCTCACACAGAATCCTGAGGGGCAAAAACTTCTCTTTGTCACATTCTTACTCATCTACATTGTGACCATAATGGGCAACCTGCTCATCTAAGTGACAGTCATGGCCAGTCAGTCTCTGGGTTCTCCCATGACATTTTTCTGGCCTATTTATCATTGATAGAAGCTTCTATTCTACTGCTATTGCTCCCAAAATGATCATAGGCTTGTTGTAAGAGAGGAAGATCATTTCTTTCCAGGCCTGTATGACTCAAGTCTTTATAGATCATTTATTTGCTGGTGCTGAAGTCATTCTTCTGCTGGTGATGGCCTATGACTGATACATGGCCATCTGTAAACCTCTTCATTATTTGGTCATCATGAATTGCCCGGTATGTGTTCCAAAGCTATTGGTGGCCTGGGTTGGAGGCTTTTTGTACTGATTGGTTCAATTTCTCTTTATCTATTGGCTCCCTTTCTGTGTCTGTAATGTCGTTTATAACTTAAAAACACAATGGCTGTTAAACATATGGGAACAGATTGTCTTCTTTTGTTTTACACAACAAATGACATTCTGATCCTTGTAAATTAAACAATATGTTCTCATTGACTTATGTGATAAATCAAAGGCATGTTCCCATTTATAATTGCACTGTAGCATTTTTGCAGATATAATTCATATTACAAGGATCAATTTTTTTTGCTTTTCTCTTGTTGAGAAATGTATCCATAATATATGTAGTAAAATGTAAAATTGGAATTTTCCCTCATCTTTTTGTTCTATTTATAACTTAGATTCATTTAAATGTACTTAAATGCCAGTAATGTAATTTATTTATCAGTGAAGGAAATTGAAAGTATTCTGATGTTTTAATCAGAAAATAATCCAATACAGGGAATTAGGAGCTAATGTAATTAATAGATAGATTGGATCAGTTGGCATTTGGAAAGAGGAGTGGGCATTTTGAGATTAGTCATTCACTACCTAAGCTGTGATCCAGAGACAAAGAAGCAAGGCTCTGGAAGAAAGGTCACTGCAACTCCTTCTCAAGTCCTTCCTTGCCCTGAGTTTGAAAAAGATAATTTTTTCCTAATAATTTTAAAATTTCACCTTTTACAATTATGGCTTTAATCCATATAGCATTTTAGCTTGTAGATATTGGTGTGAGGTAGAGATGAACGTTCCTTTTATCTCATAAGAATAGCTAAACTGTCCCAGCACTATTTATTGAATAACCATTCAGTTTTCTACTACCCTGTGATGAAACCACTTCCATATATTAATTTATTGTATGTATGCATTTTTCTGTTTCTTAAATTTCAATTTTGTTCAATTAATTGGTCTATCCATGAGTTAATACCACACTGCCTAAATTACTATAGTGTTTCAGATACTATTGCTCTATTAAAAAAATCACTCCAAAATGAAGTGGCTTTTAAAAAAATACAATTATTTATTATCTCAGATGGGTTATGTGGCTCAGGAATTCCTGAGCAGGTCAGCTAGGGGCTTCTGGCTCAGGGTCTTTCATGGGGCTGCAGTCAGAAAGTAACTGGGGTGAGTTCATCTAAAAGGTTTCTTTACTTGCATGCCTGGTGCCTGGGCTTGGAAGCCTTGCACAGTGGGGACCGGAATAGATGGTGTTCCTTGGGCATCTCATTTATATCTCTACACATTCTCTCTGCATGGCCTCTCAGGCATGGTGGCTTCATGGTAGTGGGTCTTTTTTACATGATTACTCAGAGCTGTAAAATCTTTGTGTCCCAAGACAGTGAGCGAGACAGAAGCTGTGTTAACATAACCTTGGAAGTCACACAGACTCACTTCTGCCAAACTGTTAGTCAAGACAGTAATAATGTTCCTCCCATGTTCAAAGTGAAAAAACATAAAAGACACCTTTGATGGGGAAATGGCAAAGCTCTGGAAGAGCATATAAAACCAGGTATATTGTCATTGATAAACAATCTGCCACATATGCCCACTGACCACAACAACACACATCTTTCCCACAAACAAAACACACACTTTCCCCTTCTCCAAAGATCCCTTTCCAGCGACATTAAGTTTAGCATCAGAATCAGGATTGTGGTCAGTATCTCATCTTCTAAATAAAGTCTAGATATGGATGATACTCCTGAGTGTGGTTCCTTGGATGCAGCTTTTTGTGTCTCATTCCTTTCAAATGTAAGACATGTGAACTAAAGGGGCAAGTACCTGTCCTACCCCAATGCCAACATACAGTGGCATGGTAAAAATTTTATAGACACATGTTAAAAACAGGGAAAAACAGAAGGCACAGAGCCACACAGAAGAGAATGTTCTATAGAAATTCTGAAAGTCAGCCAGACACATATTGTTGCTAGTGCCTTGGTTATTGCCAAATCATAGTTTTGGAACTCATTTTCCATGACTTTCACTTCTCTTTGAACTCTTGATCTGCATTTTAATTATCTATTCTTTTCCAAAATATATAACTTGTGTTTGTAGGTTAGTACTTTTCTCAGGCTGCTTTTTATCAATTGAAGTATAGAGGTCCAAAATTGATTTTGAACTGACTGTTCCTTTTTGTCCAAACTAATATAATTTTTGTAAATTTTTTGTAAGTTACCTATGAATATTATTGGAATTTGCTACATTAGATAAAAACCACATCCACAGAAAGAGGCTGTGAATGAAAAACAGTTTTATTTTCAAATTCTTCAAGTACTGATTCATTAATATTTAGTAGCTCTTTCTTTAGCATGGCTCTCTCTCCTTTAATTTTACTAGAAGCAAATGGAATAAGTTGAGAAACACCTTCAACATTTTCCCTAGAAATCTCCTGTTCAACATCCTGTTGAACATCCTGTTCAACAGGCACATATTCTATTTCCATGTACTAAAGACAATATTGTTTCTAAAATTTCCACTCTCTTCCAATAGCATTTTCTTCACTTTCATTTGAGCTCTCCCTGGCTTATGCAAATTGAAGTCAAACTGTAGATCTATGAACCTATAAGCATGTTTTTTTTTTTCCTTTAAGCAAATCAATTTTATTGATACATATTAATAAAGCATAAATCCATCGAAGGGTACAATCTATGGGATTTGATGTAATGACATATTTGTTCATTCATCACCCCAATAATTCCCAGAGCACTTTCATTATTCCAATAATTATAATAAAAAACAAATGAACAAACAAAACTCATCACCTCTCAATATTCCTATATCTTGCCTGCTGTACACAGCTGCTATTCTTTTTTCTTTTTTTCTTCTCTCTAGTATATTTCTATTTATATTTTGTAAAAACAGTCTTATATATGCAATATCACCCATATTCATGTGTTTTTTTAATTGAAGTATATCATTTATACATGAACACATATAAACAATAATTTTGTTATTGTTTATTGTTTTATTATACTTTTGTATAATGGAAGCTATTGTTTATTGTTTTATTGTACTTTTGTGTAATAAAAGTTGTGAACTTACAAAATAAACATGCATAATATCATACAGAAGTCTCATACATCACCCCTACACCAACACCTTGCATTGTTATGATACATATGTTACAAACTATGCAAGAGCATTGACAAAATATTACTGCTAACTATAGTCCTTATCTGACATTTGGTGTATTTTTTAAACAAATTAATCATATTGATACATAGTAATAAAGAATACAATGTATCCAAAGTGTACAATCAGTGGTATTTGGTATAAACCCAAAGTTCTATATTCATCACTACAATCATTAATAAAGCATTTTCATTATTTTATTATTTTCAAAAACAAACAAGGAAATTCCTTCCCTCTCAATCTCTGTTTTCCCTGCTGTACATAGCTGCTATTTCTGGCTATTCTTGCACTATTATTTCTGTGTTTATTAATCAGTTTTATTGAGATATATTCACATACCATAAGTGATGGTTAGGCTAAGTGTCAACTTGGCCAGGTAGTTGTGCCCAGTTGTTTGGTCAAGCAAGCACTGGACTAATTGTAATACAAGTACATTCATGGGCTTTAGTCATCAATGAGTTTACTGCATAGATGCTGATTACATCTATGATCAACCAGGGAGATTGCCCTCAGCAATAAATGATGCTTTTATCCAATCAGTTGAATGCCTTAAAAGGGGAAGTGATTTCAGTATTCAGAAAGAATTTCCCAGCTCGTCTTTGGACAGCCAACATCTCCAGGAAACTCATCAAGGATGTTCATTGGACTTTCATCAGAGCCCCTGGTTTGCAGCCTGCCTGCAGAACCTGCCTGCAGAACCTGGACTTGTGTTTGCAGCCTGCCTGCAGAATCTCCCATGGTCATGTGAGAAAATCTTATAAAATCTCATAATTTTTACAGATATCTTCTGTTGATTCTGTTCCCAAGAGAACCCTGACTAATGCACCATATGATCTATACAAAATGTACAATCAAAGGTTTCTTTTAATCTGTTAAAAAAAAACCTTTATTTTAAAATTGTAAAATAAATAGAAAAATAGATTGAAAAAAATTAACAATTTTAAAAGAGAGTGCATGGCCAGGTTAGGTTTAATATAATCAATTATAAGAAATAGATAGTATAGCAACAAACATTTACAAAAGTAAGTAATAATTCTAATATAATAGAAATTAAGTATAACATAATTCTAATATTTATATTACAGCTCTAACTATTGGACATAATCTCTAAGAATGAAATAAATTATTGGTTTAGTTATTTTATTTCCATTTAGGCCATAATTCTTTCTGGATAATCAAATTCCTATTTGGGAATTCTTTGCATCTTACTGGAATGAATTACAGCAGATAACAGTATGCCAACTCCTAATTTTTTGAGGCAGAGAAACTCAAAATTTTTTTCAACTGCAGTCATGCTAAATCATTATTCATCCAGATGGATTATTTTAATTAACAAGTATGCAAAAGAAAGGGTTAAAGAAAAATGAGGTATCCCAAAATATCTCTTCTCCAGTCCTCCTCAATTAAAAGCAAGGGTTCATTTTATATGAAGAAACTTATAGAATACTGGTCTGAGGAACAATTTGCTAGTTGCACTGAGTAATTATCGTTCATACACTATGCTCTTTTTTGGTTACTATTTGCATGGAATACCTTTTTCCAACCTTTCACTTTTAACCTGGTTGTATCCTTACATCTGAGGTGGGTCTCTTCTAGACAACATAGAGATGGCTCATATTTTTTTTATCCATTCTATCAGTCTATGTCTTTTGATTGGGGAGTTCAAGCCATTAATATTAAGTGTTATTACTGTAAAGGTATTACTTACTTCATCTATTTTGTCCTTTGGTTCTCTGTTGTTATACTGTTCTATTGTCTGTCTTCTTATCCTTTAGTTTACTCTTCCTAATAATCTTCATTTCTAAACTATTCTCCAAATCTCTCACCGTTGTTTTAACCTTTCAGGCTACAACACCCCCTTTAGTATCTCTTCCAAATCTGGTCTTTTGTTAATATATTCTATCAGTTTTTGTTTGTCTGTGAAGACTTTGAACTCACTGTCATTTTTGAAGGAAAGCTTTGCCATATACAGAATTCTTAGCTGGCAATTTTTCTCTTTCAGTACCTTAAGTACATCATACCACTTTCTTCTCTCCTCCATGGTTTCTGATGAGAAGGCTGCAGTTAATCTTATCAAGTTTGCATTGTATGTGATGATTTGTTTTCTCTTGCTCCTTTCAGAATCCTCTCTTTATCTCTGATATTTGTAATTTTGAATAGTAGGTGTATTGGGGATAGGTCTATTTGGATTTATTCTGTTTAGGGTGTGTTTTCCCTCTTGGACACTGATATTTATGTTCTCCATAAGAGTTGGAAAGTTTTCAGTCATTATTTCCTCAAATATTCTTTCTGTCCCTTTTGCATTCTCTTCTCCTTCTGAGACACCAATAATGCAAATGTTTTTGCATTTTGTATTGTCATTCAGTTCTCTGAAACTCTATTCCATTTTTTCCATGCTATTCTCTTTCTGTTTTCTTGTCTTTTACAGATCAGATGTTTTGCCTTCAAAGTCACTAATTCTGTATTCAAGCAATTCAAATCTGCTCCTATGTGCTTCTAATGTATTTTTAATCTCATCCATCATGTCTTTGATTCACATAAGTTCTGTTATTTTTCTTTAAAGGCTTTCAAATTGTTCTTTATGCTCTCCCAGTGTCTTTTTAATATCCTTTACTTCTTTAGTCATATTTTCTATAAACTCTTTGCTTTAAGATAGTTTTGTGATTATCACTGACTAATTTCCTTAAATCCTGTATCTCTTCATGATGTTTGGTTTGTTCTTTTGGCTGGGACATTTCTTCCTGTTTCCTAGCATAGCTTGTAACTTTTTGCTGATATCTAGTCATATGACTATGTTGGTGTATTTTCTCTGATGGCCAATTGTTATCTCTTGCCACTTTTTTTCACAACTCTTCTTTGATATTTGGTTCAACTTATTCTCAGTCATTAAATTAGCCAGCATAAGTTTTCAAAATTGGGCCAGGGACTCACTAATGGGGTGCAGATTTTCTCCCAGGGGTTGTATACAGAAAATGTGAACAGTTTTTATTTCCCATGCAATTTCAGGAATGGCCAGCAGATGATGCTAGTCTGTGCAACTTTCCATGGAGGTGTTTCTGTCTCAGGGTTCCTGTGTTCCTACATTGAATCTCCAGATCCAAGATTCAAAGCAGGCTCTGCTGGACAATTTCACTGAAGAAAAGCTTCCCTACCTCCCCTCCCTTTTCCCTTGAAACAGTTGACAGGAAGGAAGATATCTGTTCCCCTTTCAGTTAGTTTCAGTGAGTCAGGGGCTTTACCCCAGCTTAATATATTGGGGGTGGGGTAAGGGAGCCCTTCCCACCTCCCTTGGGGGCTTGGTAACTCTGGTTGTCATTTCAGCTTCTTCTTCTCTCTCCTCCTCACCCTCCTGGGAGTTTTGTAATACTGTCTTGCATTGCTGACCCCCAAAGTAGGTCCCTTGGACAGCTTTTGTCTCTTTCTCCATTGTTTTTGTGAGAGCATTCAGCTCTACCTATTAGTCCATCACCATCTTCCCCAGTAAGCCAATTTCTTGATGCCAGAAAATTAAATATGACATTGATGTTAAAGCTGCCATCATGAGTGACAAATTCTGCCTTTGTCTTACCAATGTCAAAATTAACCAATAAATCTGGTGTGGTGTGGTATATTGTGATATGTGGTATGGTGTGTTTGCATGTGTGTGTAAATGTATTTTCAATAGATTATAAATCTAGATGGGAGTGGATTTGGGAGGCTAAAAAATTGTTCTTTAGCATCATATTTTGTTTTCATTTTACTTCAAAGCAAGTTTGGAAGGAGATTTTTATAAATGGATTAAATATAAACAAGTCCCAAACAAAATAAAATGGAAAAACCCATGGTGATTTAACAGAGGGAAATAGGATTTTTAGGGAAAATGGATTTTTGTGAGTGTTTTAGCTTATCTTCCTTAGTTTTGTGAGTATTTTAGCAATACTAAACTTCCTTAGTTTTGTGAGTATTTTTTGTGAGTATTTAGCTTATCTTCCTTAGTATCCACAGTTACAATTATTTTCAACAAAAGTTATACTGACTTATGCAACTATAAAATATAATATAAAATGAACAAATGACAGGGATTGTATTTAACTCATTAATTATTAAGAGAAACATTGTGATATTATAATCAGTTTAAGGGAGAATCCAATGTACCACACATATTATTACTCTTTCAGAGATGCTGTAATGAATTTATAAATAGATGTCTGCTTGCCACAATGGTTTAGGAAAATTACTTGAACTTCCAAAGAGACAACAATTTTATTACTATGAACAAGAATTATTTGCATTATTATCAGTTTTCTATGATTTAAAGAACTCAAACCAAAATAGCTCAATGACAGTTAAAGTCACAAAATCCATAGAACCATGTAACCTCAATGAAAATGGGCTAAGTAATACATAAGTTTTCATTGAAGACACCTAGTAAACATTTTGTTACATTTCAGTCTTTCACAGTATTTTTCCCTAGTGGAAGATAAAGTTATGTAACAACAATATCCAAATGAAGTATAGATGATTTTTAAAATAAAATAAATTTATGACAGTGAAAACTCTTCTCCCATTTCTTTCTTTCTTTTTTTTTTTTTTTTACTAAAGGAAAG
>JAQZBX010074576.1:0-14793 GCA_029593785.1 Cabassous unicinctus
TGTTTGGGGAATCAAAGAATAAAAGTAATAGTAACATATATAAGTTATATGTGGCTTTGGCTAGATCACACTTTCTGGCTCTCTAAAGGTTCAAATACCCTCCATTTTTAATTTCTTTCAGACCAAGAAAGCAGATCTAGAACAAAAGAGCCAAATATAAAGCAAGTCATTTCTTTCTTTTTTTTTTTTAATATATATATATATTTTAAAAGGTGCTTAGATTACCCAAACCATGAAAATCAACAAAGATAAAAGGAATGGAATATGTTACTCTAAAAGAGAAGTTCCAGAATCTGTAGATAGTTTACAGAGATATCTAGGGCAAGTGACATTTACCCATAGAAGAGGCTGACTCAGAAGAATATTCATGAATATAATGAATTTGAAGAAGAATTTAGTTTTCAACCAAGCTTTTTTACTCAAAACAAAATTCCTTCAGAGGAAATAGTGAATAAAGATGACAGTGATGACCATAGCTTTTCATATAACCTAGATTCAAGTAATCATCAGAGAATCTACACAAGTGAAAAACCATACAAATGTGATAAGTGTGGGAAATACTTTAGCTGTGGTTTGGATCTCACTCAACACCAGAGTACTCACACTGGAGATAATACATACCTTATTAGCCATCAGAAGTTTGGTACTAGAGAAAAGCCCTTCAAATGCAAAAATTGTGGAAAATCTTTCAGCAGGGGAATGCACCTTAGACAACATGAAAGATGTCACACAGAAGAGAGACCATATGAATGTAATGTATGTGGAAAGTCATTCAGCTGGGACTCATCCTTTATTCTACATCAGAGAACTCATACTGGAGAGAAACACTATGAGTGTAGTGAATGTGGAAAGGCCTTTAGCCAAAGTACATGCCTTACACAGCATCAGAGAATTCACACAGGAGAGAAACCTTATGAATGTAATCAGTGTGGGAAGGCCTTTAGCCAAAGTTCACATCTTACTCTTCATCAGAAAACTCATACTGGGGAGAAACCCTATGAGTGTGATCAATGTGGGAAAGCCTTTATTCAGAACATTCAACTTACTCTACATCTCAGAACGCATTCTGGAGAGAAACCTTATGAATGTACTGAATGTGGTAAAACCTATAGTCATAGTTCATCCCTAATGCAACATAAGAGGATTCATACTGGAGAAAAACCCTTTGAATGTAAAGAATGTGGGAAAGCCTTTACCCAGAGCATTCAGCTTACTTTACATTTGAGAACGCATACTGGGGAGAAACCCTATGAATGTACTGAATGTGGCAAAGCCTATGGTCATAAGTCATCCCTTATTCAACATAAGAGAATTCATACTGGAGAAACCCCCTTTGAATGTAATGAATGTGGGAAAGCTTTCCAGTGGAATACCCACTTTACCCAACACCAGAGAATTCATACTGGAGAGAAACCTTACAAATGTGAAATTTGTGGTAAAGCTTTCAGCAGAAGTACACACCTCACTCAACAGCAGAGAATTCATACTGAAGAGAAACCCTACCAGTGTAATGAGTGTGGGAAAACTTTTGCTCAGAATGCATATCTGACTCAACACCAGAGGATGCACACTGGAGACAAACCCTATGAATGTAAGGAATGTGGGAAAGCTTTCACTGTAAATGCCTACCTTGTTCAACATCAAAGGATTCATAAGAGAAAGAAACCCTAAGACTGTGCCAGACATAAATTCAGACCGGAGAGAGATTGGACATATGTATTTAATGTGGGAAATATTTCATTGACACAGGCATTCCTCAACATCAATAAATTAATAAAGAGTGAACCTTTATAAATTATTGTGGAAATATTTCATTTCTGGTACGTCATGCATTCATGTACTTCATGAAGAAAATTCTATGAAATGTACAAACTTTTAGTGTAATATATCTTACTAAAAATTAAAAACACTGAGGGAAACCCATAACATTTTAAAAAACTATGAAGTCATAAATCAAAGTTAGATCTTTTTATACATTAAGTATGTTGAATCTAGACCTACCTGCCTCTCCCACCTCATCTCCTATTACTCTCTGTCCCTCTTACTCTGTGTTGGCTAACCTTGAAAGTGCCAAAGTTTGTAGTCTGGAATGCTCATCCCTCAGATAGCCATAGGCATTTCTCATTCAAGTTTCTGCTCATTGAAGTCTTCCTTGATTTTTTTGCTTTATTTTTATTTTATGTTCTCCTTTATTAGAGAAGTTGTGGGTTTATAGAACAATTCCACATAAAACACAGGATTCCCATACATCACCCCAAAACCAACACCTTGCATTGGTGTGGGACATTTGTTACAATTTCTAAAATCACATTTTTATAACTTCCTTGGTTTTTCTACCTGTTATAGCATGCTCTTGTTTTACCCTGATTTATTTTTCTTCAGAGCACCAATTTCTGCAGTTGTGCTACCATCACCACCACCCATTACCAAAACCTTTTCATCACCCCAAAGAGAAACTCTGTACCCATTAATCATTAACATCCCATTCCCCACTCCCACTCCCCAGTAACCTGTAATCTACTTTATGTCTCTGTTATGAATTTGGTTATTCTAGGTATTTCATGTAAGTGAAATCATACAATGTGACCTTTTGTGCCTGGTTATTTCTCTCAACATGATGTCTTCAAAGTGTATTCATGTTGTACCATTTATCAGAACTTCATTCCTTTTTCTCAGCTCCTTTTAATTTTTCACTTTTATACTTTTTTATTGTGGTAAAATAGATATAACATAAATCCATTTGAACCATTTTGAGTGTACAATTCACTGGCATTATGTACATTGACAATGTTGTATAATGATCACCACTATCTCTTGCCAGTACATTTTCATCATCCCATACAGAAACTGTACCCATTAAGGAATAACTCCACATGCCTCCCTCCCCATGGCCTCTGGTAACCATATTCTGCTTTCTGTCTCTATGAATTTGCCAATTCTAGATACCTCAGATAAGTGGAATCTACAATTGTCCTTTTGTGTCTGGCATAATATTTTTGAGGTCCACCTATGTTATAGCATATATCAGAACTTCATTCCTTTTTATGACTGCTCTTCATCTGTTGACAATTAGGTTGCTTCCACCTTTTGGATATTGTGAATAATGCTGCTATGAACATTGTCTTTGATTATATATCTATAAGTGGAATTGCCAGGTCATATGGTAATTCAGTTTAACTTTCTGAGGAACTGCTGAACTGTTTTCCACAGTGACTGTACCATTTTACATACCCACTAGCAATGTACAAGGGGTCCCCTTATTCTGCATCCTCAACAATACTTGTTATTTTCAGTTTTTTAATAGCATCCAAGTAAATGTGAAGTCATATTTCATTTTAGTTTTAATTTTCATTTCTCTTTATATACCCTGGATATTAAACTGTTAGGAGATACATGATTTCCAAATATTTTCACTTTCTTGATAATGTCCTTTGATGCACAAGAATTTTTTTTTTGTCTCTTTTAGTTTTGATTATGAGGAGTTTTGACTGATATTGAGTTCTAAGCTGCTGTGTTGTCAAATCCATTAATCTTTTTCCTAAAAGTTTTCATTACTTTTTTTTTTAGGAGGTACTGGGAATTGAACCCAGGACCTCGTACATGGGAAGCAGACACTCAACCACTGAGCTATATCCACTCCCCAATAAGAGTTGTGTTTTTCCATTTGTTTGTTTTTAGGAGGTACTGGGGATTGAGCCCAGAACCTTGTATGTGGAAAGCAGGCACTCAACCATTTGAGCTACATCCTCTCCCCTCTTCATTACTTTTATTCTAAAAAGTTCTGTAGGGAAATGTGTGGCTCAAGCGACTGGGCACCCATCTACCATAAGGAGGTCCAGGGTTCATTTTCTGGGGCCTCCTGGTGAAAGGCAAGCTGGCCTGCATGGCAAACTGGCCTGAGCAGAGAGCTGGCCTGCACAAGAGAGCTGGCCAGTGCAGGAGTGTTGGTCTGTGCAGGAGAGCTGGCCAGTGCCATATATATGCACCAAATCAGTTTCTGGGCTCTCATCTTATTCCACTTACACGTCTATTATCTATTCAAATGACACCATATGCTTTAAATCATGGTATATTTATAGTGATTTCAAGACCACTTTTCTTTATTTTACTTTATTTAAAAACAAAACAAAACGTCAATTCTTGCTTATTTTTCAAGACAAATTCCAGGATCAGAACCCCAAAAATACATTTTAAAATTCAATCTGTTCTTTCAACTTTCACCTCGGTGGAGGCCAAGGTACAACTTTATTCAGTCATACTGCATCTGATTTTATCTAGCACCAGCTACCTCTGCCATGGCGCCCAATTTTGACCCCAGCAAAATCAAAGTTGTGGACCTGAGGTGCACTGGTGGGGAAGCTGGTACCACATCTGCCCTGGCCCCCAAGACTGGCCCCCTGGATCTGTCTCCAGAAAAGGGTTGGCAATGATATGGTCAAGACAGCAGGTAACTGGAAGGGTCTAAGGATTACGGTGAAACTGACTATTCAGAACAGACAAGCCCAGATGGAGGGGATACCTTCTGCCTCTCCCTGATCATCAAAGCCCCTAAGGAACCACCCAGAGACAGAAAGAAGCAGGAAAAAAAAAACATTACGTACAGTGGAAGAGATTGTCAACATTAGCCAACAGATGCAGCACCAATCTTCAGGCAGAGAACTTTCTGGAACCTGTAAAGAGATTCTGGAGACTACCCAGTCTGTGGGCTGCAATGTGGATGACGGCCACCCTTTGACATTATAGATGACATCAACAGTGGTACAGTGGAATACCCAGCTAGGTAAGAACTCAAAGGAAAATATTTCAATAAAGGAGCATTTAACAGCCAAAAATATTTTTCAATCTATATCACCCAGGAAAGTGTTTTATCTTTATTTAGTCAAGTTTTCTTTTATATTACTCAGTTAAGTTTTATAATTTGTTTGTATATTTCTTGTATATTTCTTGTCAATTCATTTTCATATTTTTAGAAATTTTGTCATATTGTGAATGAGTTTTGGTTGTGATATTTACTAACTGGTTATTGCTGGTATGTAGAAATGCTGACTATTTGCATGTATTACTTTTGTACCTGTCAAACTCAGGTAGAATTTTTTTTTTTTAGAGCCAATAGTTTTTCATCAATTCTCTAGGGTTTTCTAGTTTCTCTTCCAAATAATGATAATTCTGTTTATTCCTTTCTAACACTTTTATCTTTTTGTTTGTTTCACATTTTATTGTGTTTAGTTGAACTTCTTGAATCATATTAAATAGTGGTGATGGCCAGCATTTGGGCTTTGCTCCTAGTTTTAAGGGAAAGCTCGTCAGTATTTTGCTGTTAGAATGTTGACTGCTGCTAAAGGCAGATATTCTATTTCATGTTGAAGAAATATCCTTGTTCCCTGAATAGCGAAGATATCTTTAAAATCTCTTATTCATTATTCATTGAATAATCAAAATGAAGAAAGCAGAGCGCTAAATATGCTATACCAGTTGGGTCTCTTCAGGTTTCAAGGAGTTAAAACCCACTCAGTCTAGCTCAAGACAGAGGCAGTGTATTGTGAGTACTCCCAGGGGATTTTACACAACTAGGAAGGAGGAAAAGATTTGAAGTGAAGAAAATACTATAGTTAAATGCTTATTTAAAAAAAGAATATGTGTATCAAGGTAAAACTCTAGGAGCCAGAAAATATAAAGAGTGCCTTTAAAAAAATGTGCAAAGTAGTTTTGGTCTGAAGTAACATAATGGAGAGCTCTGCAGTCACTGACTGGCTTGTTACCCAAGAAGTGGTGAGTGCTTGCTCTCACTCAGGAGCCTGTCATTTATGATCTCTGCTGGGTTTCTTTTCCTCTTGCCTTTTTCTATGACGCCCTCGGTCAGTCACTAGGTGAATAACTGAGCCCAGAATGGGAAGCCTGCCCCCCCACCTCTGTACCATTTTCTGTGCCCTGCCCAGTGGTCTAGAGGCTGAGGAGATGGGATTCCCCCCACCTTGAGACAAAGCCCGGTGCTCACAAAGCATCTGTGGGTGTCAGCAGGGTGTAGGTCCCTCTGGCTCTCTGTGTGCCCCTGGCCTGACAGAACCCAATGAGCCGGCCAGAGCACAGGGCACCTCGCCTGTGGGTTAGCAGCATGGGTTTGGCCTTCTGGGCAATGGGTGTTCTCTGTTCCATAACCCTGGCCAACCTGTCCCCCTTCCTGCCTGTCTGCATCACCCTCCATCTTCAGGGCATATTCACAAGTAGCCAGATGTCCTCTCTGCCCTCAGCAGCAACAGCCTTCTGGGAGGCAAGAATCAATGGAAGAACATCTGATAGAGTTGCTTCTCTCTTGCAAAATCTCTCTACCTAATGCCATTTGAGTATATGATTAATGAAGCAATGATCTCTATGCCCCCAGCAAACTTAACTCATCTCAGAGTCCCCAGCAGATGCTGCTTCTTAGTTTATGTCCACTTCTCTTTTCTGCTGAGTGAGCAGTGAGGCTTGTGGAAGTCCCGTTACTGCTTTCTTCTCTGTCAGGATTCTAATTATCTTGGCTGTTAAGGAACTATGGTTTGGAGAGGAAACATGCTTTTAAAAATTGAGGCATATTTTCAATACATCAAAATGCACATATTTTATACCCATACAGTTTGATGTGTATTGTATAACCAATGCCTAAATCAAGATATAAAATATTCCCATCCCCCCAAAAGGAGAAAAAATAGAGAAAGGGGCAGAGAAAATATTAAAAAAATAATGGCTGAATAAATAATAATAAATAATTCCCAAATTTAACAAAAGACATGAATATATATATTCAAGAAGCTCAACAAACTCCAAACAGGATAAACCTCAATAGACCCATGTAGCAGCATATTCTAATCAAACTACTGAATGCCAAAGATAAAGAGAGAATTCTGAAATCCACTAGAGAGAAGCAACATGTCTCTGACAAGGGAGTCTCCATAAGATTAAGTGTTGAAACCATGGAGGCAAGAAGGCAGTGGGATGACATATTTAAAGTACTGAAGGCAAAAAAACTGCCAATCAATAATTGTATATCCAGCAAAACTCTTTCAAAAATGAGGAAAAGACTAAGACATTCCCAGATAAACAAAAGCTGAGGGAGTTAATCACCAGTAGACTGCCTCTACAAGAAAAGCTAAAGTTCTGCAGGTTGAAAGGAAAGGACACTAGACAATTGGTTGAAGCCCTGTGAAAAAAAAAAAGATGTCCAGTAATGATTAAAACAATATTTGATTATATATAAATACCAGTACTATTATACTTTTAGTTTTTAACTCAACTTTTTATTTCCTACATGATCTAAAAGACAAATGCATGAAATGTAATGAAAAATCAATGGTTTTAGACTCATAACATATGAATATGTAATTTGTGACAAGAACTACATAAAGGTCAGGGGACAAAGGTGTATAGGAACATAGATTGTGTATGCTATTGAGTTTAAAAGGTATCAAACCAAATAAGATTGTTATAGATACAGGATGTTTAATTTAAACCCCACGGTAATTAAAAAAGAAAATATGAGAAAATAAGCAAACTCAGAGATAAAAAGTAGACTGTGGGTTACTGGGATGGGGTGCAGGGGCATTGGGGAGTAAATGCAAAATGGGTATAGGGTTTCTATTTGGGGTGGAGGGGAAAGTTCTAGGAATGGATGGTGGTGAGGGTACTACAACATTGTGAATATGATTAACCCCACTGAATGGAATACTTGGAAGGGGTTGGGATGGGAATATTTTTGTTGTATATATGTTTCCATAATTTAAAAAATGAAAAAAGAAAGAGCAACTAAAGAGACAATGACAGGGAAGCAGATGTGGCTCAAGCAGTTGAGCTCCTGCCTACCACATAGGAGGTCCCAGGTTTGATTCCCTGTGCCTCCCAAAGAAGAGAACCAAGACAGCAAGCTGATGTGACGGACTGGCTCAGCGAGCAGATACAACAAAATGACGCAACAAGATGACGACACAACAAGATGACAATGAACAGACAGCAGAGAGCAAATGCAAAAACAACTGGGGGTGGGGAGAAATTTAAAAAAAAAGAAACAATAACAACTAAATGCAATACGTGACCCTAGATGGGATCTAAGAATGGAGGAGAAAAGACCAGAAAAGACATTACTGAGACATGAAAAATTGGGATATAGACAGTAAGCCTTGTTAAATTTCTTGAGCCTGATCATTGCACTTAAGGGGGTTACATAAGTGAATATCCTTGTTCTTAGGAAATGTACACGGAAGTATTATGTGCTCAAGAAGTATGATGTGTGTAACTGGCTCTCAAATGTTTAGGAGAGAGATACAGAGAGACAGAGAAGCAGAGACAGAATTATATAGCAAATGTGGTATGATGGTTAGGCTAATGTGTCAATTGAGCGAGGTAATTGTGCCCAGTTGTTTGGTCAAGCAAGCACTGGGCTAATTGAAATACAAGGTCATTTATGGACTTTAATCACCAGTGAGTTTATTGCATAGATGGCTGATTACATCTACAATCAACCAAGGAGATTGCCATCAGCCATGAGTGACATTTTATCCCATCTATTGAATGCCTTAAAAGGGAAAGTGATTTCAGCATTCAGATAGAATTTTCCAGCATGACTTCGGACAGCCAGTGTCTCCTGGGAACTCATCAAGGACCTTCATCAGAGGCCCTGATTTGCAGCCTGCCTGAGGAATTTGGACTTGTGTATCCCCATGGTCACGTGAGAAAGTTTTATAAAATCTTATACTATTTACAGATATCTCCTGTTGATTCTGTTTCTCTAGAGAACCCTGACTAATACACGTGGTGTTTTAGTTTGCCAAAAGACTGCTGATGCAAAGTACCAGAAATGGGTCAGTAAAAGCTTACAGTTCCAAGGCTGTGAAAAGTCTAAACCAAGGCCCCACAAGAGGTGCTTTCTCACCAAAGTCAGCTGCTGATTCTGTTGTCCCAGCACATGGCAAAGCAAGATGGCCACTGATCTCAGCCTTCCCCTCCAGGCTCACCGTCTCCTCTTGAGCTGCTCTGTGGGCCTAGCCTCTTGGGGCTTCATGCTTAAGCAATCTCTCGTCCTCTCTCACGTGGCAGGACTAAATATGGTGGCTTTCTTTTCCTATGTCAGTCTGTGTCTGTCTGTCTACGTTTTTATCAGACCCAGCAAGAGGGTGGAGACTCAACCCGAGTCATGCCTCACTGATGTAGTCCAATTGAAAGCCCTAAATCGATCTTATCAAGTAATCTAATCAAAGGACCCTCAATAGAATTTAATGCAATCAAAGGGTATTACATCCACAGGGATAGCTTCGATTGAAAATATAATCTTTCTCTTTTGGGGATTCATAAAATAAATTTAAACTGCCACATGTGGCAAAATGTTAAAATTGGTGGCTTTCTAACAAAAGGATGATGATGGACAGCACCCATCCCAAAAAGTATCTAAAACTGCAAGCAAGACAGTTCCATCCATCTGCCCCATGGGATCTAAGCCCCCTCTCAATCAGAAACAAATTGATCATCAACATCCCAAACTCCTCAAGATTGGGGAATGAACAATGGACTAAAGTAGACATTATTATTCTATTATAGATTTATTATTCTAGCAATGGAAGAAATTGTATCATTGATATAAAGGCAGTGGCCACCAAAAGTTCTAAGGGGAGGGAGAGGGAAAAATAAGTGTAACATGGGAGCATTTTTGGGACATTGGAATTGTCCTGCATGACATTGCAATGATAGATACAGGCCATTATATATTTTGTAAAAACCTATAAAATTGTGTGGGGCAAAGTGTAAACTATAATGTAAAATATAGTCCATGGTTAGTAGCAATGCTCCAATATATGTTCATCAATTGCAATAAATGTACCACACTAATGAAAGATGTAAATGTTGGAAAGTGTGGGAGAGGGAGGGATGGGGTACATGGGAATCCCCTATATTTTTTATGTAACATTTAAGTAATCTAAAGCTTCTTTAAAAATTAAAAATAAAAATTTAAAAAATTGGTGGGGAAGCAGATGTGGCTCAAGCAGTTGGGCACCCATCTACTACATGGGTGGTCCCAGGTTTGGTTCCCTGTGCCTCCTAAAAAGAAGACAAGCACACAACGAACAGACACAGAGAGCAGAAAGCAAGCTGATATGACGGGCTGGTGCAGCAAGCTGATGCAACACGATGATGCAATGCGATGACACAACAAAGAGACACAACAAGGAAACACAATGAGAGACACAACAAGTGGGAGCAGAAGTGGCTCAAGCCATTGGGTGCCTCCCTCCCACATGGGAGGTCCTGGGTTCGGTTCCCAGTGCCTCCTAAAAAGAATATGAGCACACAACGAACAGACACAGAGAGCAGTGAGCACAAACAATGGGGGACAGGGAGAGATAAATAATAAAATCTTTTTAAAAATTGGTGGTTCTGAGTATCTCAGGTATAGGGGAATTTTGGAGTTCTCTGTATGCTGTTTGTATTATTTTTGCAACTGTCCTGTACATTTGAAATTATTTCAAAATAAAAATTTTAAAGAAAAAAGAATGCAATGGGTGGCATTTTTCCTCTTAAGAGTAAAGTTCTCAATTTTAAAACTGTTGGGATTATAAAATGCAAACCCCCATCTTATCAATGGAATGTTAAAAACCCCTTCCAATCTGTCGGGGACTTCAATTCAATCTGTTGGAATCCTCAACATTTGTATGTTTACCACCTCAGTTAACTGAACTTGGACACTTTAATTAACTACATGAACCAAAGAAATGCACTTAGAAGGTAAACAGCTGTGTAAGTCTCCTTCAACATTTGTGAGAAGGAAGCAAATCTGGAAACAGTAAGCTGAGAGAAGAGAATTTTTCAAAGAAGGAAGTTCTAAAACCACTTTTGGAAAGAGAACCTATTTAGTCCTAATTTGAAAGCAACTATTTTTGAGTCTCTGGATTTGGATGATGATGATGTAATTCTCTGCAGTATTTGAAAGTAAAAATGTTATTTTTTACCAAGTGAAGAAAAGTGATGGAAATATGGATGATTGTTAGTTTACTTACTGTATTTTCTTATTTTTTTTTAACTTTCTAAAGCAATACAAGAATAAAATATTTAAGATACATCAGTAGTCTTCCATGTCATATTACAGATAGCCATAGTTTTTAAGGCTGTGTAAGATTTAATTAAGATAGAGAATTGTTTGAGTTTTCGTTGTGTTGTTGATGTTTTCCTATTTACTTGAAACAGTGATTCTGTGAGTAGCAATGAGTGTGATAATCCTGAGAGCTGTTCTCATACCCAAAATGCTTTAAAAACCTGTGCTTCAAATAAAAGCTTTTATTTGGAAAAAAATAAATAAATAAAGACAATCTACAGAATGGGAGAAAATAGTTGGCAATCATATATTGAATAAGGGCTTAGTATCCAGAATATATAAAGACCATTTACAATACAAAAACAAAACAAACAAACAAAAAAAAAAAAACAATTTTAAAATAGGCCAAAGTTTTGATTGGACATTCCTCCAAAGAAGAGATACAAATAGCCAAGAAGTATATGAAAAGATGTTCGATATCATTAACCATTAGGGAACTGCAAATCAAAATCACAAGATAACACTTAACACGCACAAGATGGCTATTATTTAAAAAAATAAAAAAATAAATAAAAAAGGAAATAACAAGTGTTGGAGAGGATACAGAGAAGTTGGAACTCCAGTGCACTGTCAGTGGGAATTAAAATGGTGAGCCACTGGGGGAAGAAATGTGGCAATTAAGTTAAGTACAGAATTACCATATGACCTGCCAATTCCACTTCTAGGTATATAGCCAAAGAGAGTGAAAACACGTGGCTTGGAACTGCGTACCCAAAAAAAAAAACATGTTCTTAAACTTAATCCATTCCTGTGAGTGTGAATCTTTGAAAATAGGACGTTTTGATGAGGTCACTTCAGTTTAGGTGTAGTCCAACTTAATCAGGATGGGTCTCCATCCTATTACTGAAGGCTTTACAGAGAAAGAATGCCAGAGGGAGCAGCCAGAAGCTGAATGTCAACAGAACCCTGAAGAGAAGGGGAAAGCCAGGAGAGGCCACCCTGTGCATTGACATGTGACAGAGAATCCAAGGACCAAGGATGGCTGGCACCCAGCCCCAGATGTCACAGTCTTCTGAGAGAAAGCATTGCCTTGATGACATCTTGATTTTGGACTTCTCCTAGCCTCAAAACTGTTAGCCAATAAATTCCCATTGTATAAGCCAACCCAATGCATGATATTTGCTTTAGCAATGAAAAAACTAAAATATATGCCAATGATTATAGCAGCACTGTTCACAATAGCCAAAATGTGGAAACAACCCAAGTGTCCATCAATAGATGAATGGATAAACAAAACATAGTAATACAATGGAATATTATTTGGCCAGAAGAAAGAATGAAGTTCTGAGACATACTATACAACATGGAAGAACCTTGAAAACAATATGCTCAGTGAAATAAGCAAGTCACAGAAGACAATATTGTATGATATCACTTATAAGAGATGATGAGAAATAGCAAATTTGCAGAGACAGAAGATAGATTAGAAATTATCAGTGGCAGGGGGGTAGAAGAAGGAAAAAAGAGTTTAAAGGGGTACTGAGACTCAAAGAGTTGGAGAACCATGGTGTTAGATCATATGATATTGTCCCACAAATCTCAGGTACTTTGTTCTGCCTTCTTTCTTTTTTTAATTCCCTCTTCATTCTTTTTCCTTTATGCCTTAGTTTGGATAATTTCTACTTACCTGTAAAATAATGAATTTTTAAATTTGGTTCTTTTTATGGATCTATTTTTCTTTTTAAATTTCCCATTCATTTCTCTGTTTTGTCTATCTTTTCTTGTAAAGTTTTTAACATACTTTAATAGCTGTTTTAATCATTTTCTCTGCTAATTCCATCATCTGAGTCATCTGTGGGTTTGCTTATGTAGACTTTTTTGTCTTTATTACCGGTGTGTTAGTCAGCCAAAGGGGTGCTGATGCAAAATACCAGAAATTTGTTGGCTTTTGTAAAGGGTATTTATTTGGGGCAGAAGCTTACAGTTACCAGGCCATAAAGTGTAAGTTACTTCCCTCACCAAAGTCTGTTGCCACGTGTTGGAGCAAGATGGCTGCCGATATCTGCAAGGGTTCAGGCTTCCTCTTAAGGCTCCATGGTCCAAGCTTCTTCCAATACCAAGGGGGCAGGGACTCAACGTCCTACTGATGTGGCCCAATCAAAGCCTTAATCATAATTTAATCAAGTCCAGAGGAAGAGACCAGTTTACACACATAATCCAATATCTATTTTTGGGATTCATAAGCAATATCAAACTGCCACATGCCATCCTCTGAATTCCAAAAAGATATTACAATATTTAAAAAAAAACTTATTTCAGTAACAATACTAAGTACAAAATCATATCATAATCTGTTTAAAGAAATACAGTTTGTCTTAAAAGTCCCGTGTGCTGTAGAACTCTGAAACTTATAAAACCATTTATCTGCTTCCAATACACAAATGGACAAAGGATAAACGTTTTCATTACCATAAAGAGAAACTGGGAGAGAAACATGTGTTACAGGTCCTCTACAGTTCAGTAAACCTGCAGGGCATACTCCATTCAATTTCAAAGTCTGAGAGTCATTCTTAAGAGTATGGTTTCTCTTCCCTTGGGCCTTTTGGGGACCCACCCTTTCCACAGGCTTGCCCAAAAGCCATTTTCTTGGTTCTACCCACATCAATCATCTGGATGGTGACCAGCTCCAGACTTCACTCTCCAAGTATCTTGGGATGATGGCCACACCTTCCCTGGCCTCTGGGGTAAAGTTTTAGCTCCCCTAGTACAGTGAAGTGAAGGCAACATTCTCTCTAACCTTTGGCATACAGGCCCAACCCTCTCAGAGCAACGAGTTGGTGACCTGGCCTTCCCTAATCTATGGGGGACAGGCCCACCCCACTCAGACCTACAGGGTGGTGACCTCAACCTCCATAATCCTTGGAGAATGTGCCCCACCCTCTCTGTACCCTGGGGCAGCAAAACTCTTCCAGAACATTGCGGGGGAACATCCACCCTCTTCCACTGGTGGGGCAAACTCACCCTTTCTGTACATGGCCCAAGGAGATGTCTTAATTCCAGATCTCAGCTCCCATGGTTTTCCTCTTGAAGTTGTTTCCCCTTCAATCTCTCCCTTCCATGTCCCTTTTAGTCCAAGCTGACAGTGGTTTTATTCATACAGTTCTCTCAAAAAGCTTGTTGGTTTAGCATGCAAGAAGCAGGGGGCCAAGCCATCAGACAGAAAGACTTTCCACAAGTCTTTCCTAGATAACTGCATCTTCAATTCTGATTTACAAGTTCCAAGTTTAGTTAAGTCCTCAAATGGGGCACTATCTTCTGGGGACTTGCTTTCCAGAGGCTTGGAACTTCTGGAATCAGTTTCTGGTTTCTTTGCTATAAGCTGCAAGGAGAAGCTAAGCCGCATTCTCCGAGTTTATTTTGGAAAGTTCTTCAGCTAAATGCCCAGGCTCACCATTTTCAAATTTTGCCTTCCATAAAACATCAGGAGTTAATCTTGCTAAGTTTTGTGCAACTTTAAAACACAGATTGCCTTTCCTCCAGTTTCCAATAATAGTTTCATTATTTACTTCTAAGGCATCATAAAAAGTCTCTTCAAAGCACTCTAGGCCTTTTCTATCAAACATCTCACAATTCCTCCAAAAAAATACCCCTTACCCATTTACAAAACTCTTCCAGCATTTTGGTAATTGCAAAAGCACTTCCCCGCTCCTTGATACCAAATTCTGTATTATTCACCCAAA
>JAQZBX010074577.1:0-14737 GCA_029593785.1 Cabassous unicinctus
TTTTTTTTTTTTTTTTTTATTTCCTCTCACCCCCAAGATGGCTAGCTCGTCTGTCTGCTCATCTTACTCAGGAGGCACTGGGAACCGAACCCAGAACCTCCCATGTGGGTTTGAGCAACATCTGCTCTCAGTAAGCCCTCTTTATGAATATTTCAAACACATTTCTTTCAGGCTTTGGATTCAGACCAGCCTATTTTAAATCCTAGTTCCACCACTTACTAACTAGCTACTTTTTTGTTTTGTTTTGTTCTGTTTTTACGTAAAATCAATGATTCTCTGTCTCCTCTTGAGGATAACAATCCATATCTCCAATTTCTAATGAGGATTAAATGAGTAAATGAGGGCCTGGTACATAATAGGTGCCCCACAAATGGTAGCTGCTATTATTGTTTGGGTTTTGTTTGTTTCTTAATTAGAAAGTGTGAAAATACCGGGTATGTGTTTTAGTTTGCTAGGCTGCCAAAATGCAATATACCAGAATTGGGTTAGCTTTTAAAATGGGGATTTATTAGCTTACAAGCTTACAGTTCTAAGGCTGGGAAAATGTCCAAATCAAGGCATCATCAGGCAATGCTTTCTCCCTGCAGACCAGCTGCGAGTCATTCTGGACTCTTCTGTCACATGGCAAGACACATGGTAACATCTACTCTCTCTGTCTTCTCTTCCAGGTTTCCTTGCTTTCAGCTTCTGACTTCAGTGGCTTTTTCTCTCAATGTCTGAATTTCATTCATATAAAGGACTCCTATAAGAGGATTAAGATCCACCCTGGGCCACTCCTTAACAGAAGCAACCTAATCAAAAGGCCCTTAATTGAAATTACATAATCAAACAATCCCACCTACAATGGGCCCACATCCACAGGAATGGATTAACTCTTAAGAACATAATTTTCTAGGGTCCATCCAGCTTCAAGCCATCACAGTATGTCAACAAGTTGAAGCCAGAATAACTAGATAAATAAAAAGTTAAAAAAAAAACTGTCTAACAATCTAAATAGCTTGACTATATGATTTTGGACTTCTTAAACATTTATTGATTATCTCCCAAGTTCTAGAAACCTCATTTGAAAAGAAACCAGTTATGATAAGCTATAAAAAAGATGGACTGAAATTTTCACTTTCCCCTGGGGAGATTACATACATATAGCTATTAAGATTTTATTTCAATTCACAGAGCTTCCCACATTACCTGTGGTTACAGTAATCTTTAAAGGTCCCTTCAGCCCTGGGCAAGTTAGGGCCTGGTACAAGCTAAGAACTATCCCCCCCTTCCCCCGCCCCAAGGCCCTCTCTTCTCACTCTCAGTTTAAAGCAACTCCCTTCCCCCATTTTCTCCAATGTGAAATATAAATATCATTTTACCACTTTCAATGTGAGGCTTGATACACAAATGACTGAAAAGAATTGTGCTACTGGATGCCATCTGATACACTAGCCATTAAGTGAGGAGATCATGACAATTATATTTTAATGTAACTAATCCATACTCCAGTAAAATTTTAAACTTATAATGATATTAATCATGTAACATTAGCTACCGTCATAAAGAAATAGATGATATTTCAAAGAACTTTGGTTAATTAAAAAGAAAAAAGAGATAGAATTTTACAAATATGGGGGGAAAATAAATAATGAGGGCAAGTATATTCATAGGAATAAATTATTTTTCTTTTCTAAATTTCTTCTGAGAGAATAAGGTTCTATTATATTTGCTCTCTTCCTTTCACAAATTGAATTTACAAAATAAGTAAAAGCAAAATAATGTTATATAATCATATGACAATGATGTCTAAAATAATGGAAATAAAGACATATAATTATGTTTCTAGATTTAAACCTAAGTTGGCAATGACCTGCCAATTTAAGAGTAAAAATATCATACATACGGAAAAAGACAATTTCCCACAGTTGAGATAAATAGGCAATATAAAACCTCAAGCAGGTTAATGTGATTAGTTCTAGCAGGCAGCAAAATTTCACCAGACAGGATTTCTGTTTCATCTGTTTTCAATTCTTCAAGCAAGTATTAAGTAATTATTCTTCACTTCACTCAGTTGTTTTCTGTTTTGGGTTCTATTTTCAAACTTAAACCAATCTATGGCATGTCTTTGTTAGAGCAGTTTAAAGCACATTTACATGAGAGATGTATACAAAGATTTCAGAATACTTCATTTGTCTACCATCATTGATCTCTGTTTTTATGGAAGTTAATTTTTATGTGAATTATGTCAAAATTACAGGGAGATGATAGTGAGTTCTGACTATAAAAATTTGAATTTATTAAGCAGACTCAGAATTTATGTATACAAGTGATGTCTTACTGCATTGATTCCAATGATACAGTCATTGATAAAGCATTTTAAAAAGGGATGAGAATTTGTTAAACAGCAGTATCATAACCTAAGTAGGTTAGCTGTCTAAATCCTAGGTCAGTATGATATGACTACCAAAGCAGACAATCTTTGGCTGCATTAATATCAGAACAGAGGAGAAGACAAATAAGATAATGATCCCACTGTATTCCATGGGACAAAGTATACTATGGAATACGGAATTTTTTGAAAGGGATATTGACAACAGAAGGGTAAGAGAAGAACAATGAAAGAAAGACAGGAAGCATTAAACAAACAACTTTGTCAACGTTTTACCTTGATCTTAAAGTTTTTGAATTATTTTGTGTTTCAAAGGAAGCCTATTGTAAAATTATATCCTTTGAAATGTTATATCTCATGTTTAAGAATATAAAATCTGTGTATTGAGCACACTCGCCAAACTTTGGTATGAACCATGATTACTTCTAATAAAACATTGAATAATAGTTTTATTTATTTGAGGTATATGTGTCTTGTTGATAGAGAAGAGTGACAGGAGAAAGAGAAAGAGAGAAAAAGAGTGAGAAAGTGAGAAAGGTATTGAGAGAGATATCTTACTGACTCAGATAAATTATAATATACCTTTAGGATGCCATCAGCTTTTCCCACTCTAAGTAATTCAAAACACTGAGCTTTTGCCTTGAAAAGATCCAGAAGACAGATATTTGTCATGAGAGGGCTGCTACTGCTGCTGTCTTATAAAGTTTATCAGGCTTTTGGTCTTTTAAATTATAACTGGGGATAACTGGGTACTTAATTCAATCAAAATATATCAGAAATATTTAATAGTTTACTACTCTGTCCTTCACACATCAATTTGCTGCAGAAAAGGGAAGGGGAAGAGACCTGGCCTGGTGTTTAAAACTTTAGATTAAGAATAAACATAAGGTTGGAAACATGTAGAAGGAGCACCCAACCCAACTTTCCATGTCAGGAAAGGTTTTCCAGAGGATGTGAAATATAAACTAAGTGCTAAAGAAGAAGTAGAAGATACTTATATGAGGAAGAAAATGAAAGAGGACCACATTAATAAAGCACCATAAACAAGAAAAAAATATATAGTTGTTGAGGGAATTCAGCGTGGCTAAAGCATGGAATATGAAGATGAATGGCAAGAGATGAAGTTAGACATATAACCAAAGGCCAGATAATAAAGGGTCTTGCAGGACATGTTAAAGTGATTTGATTTTATTCTGAAGTTAATGGCGAATCCCTAAAAGATTTGAAGTAGGGCTGTGATTTACTTTCTAGTTAAATCATTCCTATGTGTGAAGTGTGAAGAACATGCTTTGCAAGACTAGAAACAAAGAGACCATTTAGGAAGCAGTGCCATTAATCAGATGAAAGATGATGGTAGATTCACTTCAAGTATTGGCAGTGGAGATGTCAAAAAGTGATTGGCCAAGAAAGAGGTAGAATTAACGATTTGTTAATTAACTAATTTTGAGAAATAAGTACAGTACAACAAAATTGTATATTAAAAAAAAAAAGAAAGAAAGAAAGGAAATGGACTTGAGATCTTGAAGGGAATGAGATGGTCTCTAACCTGCCTTTTATCATCCAACCTGCCAACCTTTTGTATTTGGCATAGTTGGTATCAAAAATGTTTTCAAAATATATCTATATTTATATAGGTGGTATCAGAAATGTTTTTAAAAATTACTTTGCATTAAAAAAAAATTATGTCTAAACCATTACTAGATGCAAAGCACTTTGCATTGAAAAAAAACTCTGTTCAAAAAATTATTTTAAAGGCAAACTTTTAGATGAGAGATCATAAAATAAAGCAACTTGCTCATTGGTAGCTATAACAAATTAGTTGCCAAACTTTTAAATCAGGACATATCATACTTAGACACACACACATACACAGATTTCTAGCTTTTCTTGATAATTGGAAGATTTGACAACACTGGGACATCATCCTCTCTCAAAAAAATAATTGGCTGAAACTGTTTGGTGACTACTTCCTTTTAATAGAATCCAGTTTCCTAGAGAGTCCCCACAACTCCCTACTTTCTCACCAGCATGGAGGCCATGTGGTAGTTGCCTGTGTTCACCTTTACACTGTGACAGAGACACAATACACTACTGTGTTCTGAGATAAACATACCTATGGACATTAGCAAATTAAGAGAAAAACAATTCATTGTATAGTCAATGAAATAGTAATCAAATGGCATTAATTTAGCTTGGTGCCATGTATTGCTCACATGTCTAATAGCCAAAGTCTTCTCTTCAAAATAGAAAAAAATAATTTTAAGTTCAACTTGAATTTAAAACTTCTCAGAACAAACCAAAACCAAAATCAGTTACTGATCTGCAAAATGCCTCATCAAGAAATTCTTCAGATACATTTCTTAAAGATGATTAAGAAAGAGAAAGCATAAAATACCCAAGGTAAGAGCATAAACCCTTGCCATTTTCTATTACCTTACCAAGGAAGCATCCTAATATATGTTTCAATACAGTCTTCAATTAAATCTAACAAGCAAATATAATACCAAGAAAATGAATGTAACTGCTAGGATAATTGTTTTGGAAACACTGCAATTAAAGATACATAAAGCTTTCCTTTGGCAAAATAATGTTTCAGTGACACAGGCAAGCAGTCCCTTATGTAAAATTTAATAATCAGTAGATGTTATGTCAATAGCTACAACCAAAGGAAAAAACCATATAAATCAATCCTTAATCAGAATATGAAGTTTTGTTCATTTTCTCTAATAAGATTACAGAAAATAAAATAACTCAAAAGACAATCTTCACATCACAACCTACACTGAAAGCACATGTGTTTTACTGCATGAAACATACAATGATTTAAAAATTAATTTTAAAAGTAACTATAGCAAGGGAGCTTTTCACCATTAATTCCAAGCTAATATTCACATTTTAAAAAGTTTTTTAAAATCTAAGTAATAAAAATTGCAATAAAAATGTCAAATATTAGATTCTCAAATGTACTTACTTCTTGATTTTCTTTTTTTCATTTTTCAAATTTATTTTTTTTTCAGATTTCAAAAAAGAAGTCTCTAATCTTTGGGGATATAACATCATTTAAAGAAATGACAAGTTTGATATTTGCTCCCATTAATCATAAAATATACCTTTCATAATTTACCCTTTCATCAAAGGAAAATTAATGAGCTTTAGCAGAAATGGTATTGCATATCACAGGGATTGTTCCAAAACGATATATATCCACTGTTTGAAAGCAAAGGTGCCATAAAAATAAACCACTTTTCTTAGGCAACAGTTTATAGATCAATTTTAGTATCTTTGTTCAATGAATAATTTCACAGGAAGCCTTTCAAATTAATCCAAATGAATTCTACTAAGATATATTGAGTGAGGTGATTTTTTTAAAGCCAACTGTGAGAAATTATTTTTCGGTTCCAGTCAATTCCTAAAGGCCCTGTGCTATTTCAAAAACAATTCTTGGTTAGTAATCAGTCAAACAACAAGCAGACAATGAGCAGGCATCAAGCAAAAACAATGAGCATATAATGAGGAAAAAAAACAAACAGGCAGACAAAGAGAAAAAACAACAAGCAAACAACAAGAAAAAAGAACGAGCAGACAACGAGCAAAAACAAGCAGGAGCGGATGTGGCTCAAGCAGCTGAGCACCTACCTCCCACATAGGAGGTCCTGGGTTCAATTTCTGGTGAATCCTAAAGAAAAAACAAACAATGAGCAGACAATGCGCAAAAAAACAACAACAACAAATAGACAAGATGCAAAGCAACGAGCAGACAATGAGCACAAACAATGAGCAAAAACAGTAAGCAAACAGACAACAGAGCCATCTCAGGGAAGAAAAAAATAAAACGTTATGACGGACAAAGACAGTCATTATATACTGGTAAAGAGATCAATTCAATAAGATATGACAATTATAAATATATATGCACCTAAAGGTAGAGCCCCAAAATATATGAAGTAAATACTGACAGATTTGAAAGGAGAAACTGGCAGTTTTATATTATTAGGCGACGTCAATGTACCAACTTCAATAATGGGTAGAATATATAATCAGTATATTAATAAAGAAATAGAAGACTTTAACTATACTCAACACCAACTAGACCTAACAGACATATAAAGAAATCTTTACCCAACAACAGCAGAATATACATTTTCCTCTAGTGCACATGGAGGAAAATGTATGTTCTCCACCACAGACTACATGTTAAGTCTCAATAGATTCACAAATATTTAAATCATACAGTTTTTCATCTCTGACCACAATGGAGTAAAACTAGAAATCAATAAGAGAGGGAGAAATGGAAAATTCACAAATATGGGGAAATTAAACAACATAATCTTAAACAACCAATAGCTTAAAGCAGAAATCACAAGAGAAATTAGAAATTATCTTGAGACGAATGAAAGTGAAAACACAACATTCCAAAACTTATGGAATGCAGCAAAGGCAATACTGAGAGGGAAATTTACAACTCTAAGATCTAAAGGCTTATATTAAAAAGAAGAAAGATTTAAAATCAGAGACCTAGTCTCAAAATAGGGAAGAACTAGGAAGAAATGAACAATCTAAACACAAAGCAAGCTGAGGAAGGAAATAAAGATAAGAGTGGAGATAAATGAAATAGAGAATAAAAACAATAGAAAAAATCAACAAAACCAAAAGTTGATTCTTTGAAAAGATCAATAAAATTGATGAAAATTTAGCAAGACTGATGAAGAAAAAAAGAGAAGACACAAATTGACTAAAAACAGAAATGAAAGGCAGTCATTACTACTGAACTCACTGAAATAAAAAGCAGTATGAGGATACGATGAACAGTATGCCAATAAATGAGATGACCTAGATGTAATGGAAAAATTCCAAAAAACACACAAACTACCTACACTAACTCAAGAAGAAACAGAAGATCTCAGAAAACCAGTAACTATTACCACGATTGAATCAGTATTGAAATACCTCCCAACAGAAAAAAGCCCAGGATCAGATGACAACACAGGGGAATTTTACCAAACTTTCCAAGAATTAACACCAATCCCACTCAAATGCTTCCAAAAAATTGAAGAGGAGAGAACACATTCTGCTTCATTCTACAAAGCCAACATCACCCTTACACCAGAGCCAGATAGATAGAACACAAGAAAGGAAATTACAGGCCAATATCTCTTATGAATATAGATACAAAAATTTTCAGCAAAATAGTAGCAAACCAAAACCAATATGACATTAATAAAATTATACAGCATAATCAAGTAGGACTTATCTCAGGTAGGCAAAGGAGGTTCAATATAAGAAAATCAATTAATGTAATATAACACATTAACAGAATAAAGGGGAAAATCACATGATCATCTCAATTGATGCATAAAAGTCATTTGACAAAATCCAGCACTTCTTGATATAAACACTTAGAATACTAGGCATAGAAGGAAAATAACTTAACATGATAAAGGGCATATATAAAAAACCCAAAGCTAACATCATACGTATTGGTGAAAAACTGAAAGCTTTCTGTCCCAGATCAGACAAGACAATGATGTACACTGTCACCAGGCATTCAACACTGTATTAGAATTTCTAGCCAGAACAATTAGACATGTAAAAGAAATAAGAACATTCACATTGGAAAGGAAAAAGTAAAACTTTCCCTATTTGCAGATGACATGATCGTATATACAGAAAATTCTGAAAAATACACAACAAAGCTCTTATACTTAATAAATTAATTCAGCAATATGATTAAATACAAAGCCAACACCCCAAATCAGAGTGTTTCTATACACTAGTGACAAATAATGAGAAAAAGAAAACAAGAAAAAAAATTACATTTACAACAGCAACTAAAAGAATCAAATATCTAGGAATAAATTAGCCAAGTATTAAGGACTTATACACAGAAAACTACAAAACATTGCTAAAATACATCAAAGAAGACCTAAATAAATGGAAGGACATTCCGTGTTGATGGATTAGAATACTTAATATTTTTAAGATGTCAATTCTACCGAAAGAAATTTACAAATTCCATATAATCACAATGAAAATTCTAATACCTTCTTTGCAGAAGGGGAAGAGCCAATCATCAAATTTATATGGAAGGGTAAGAGGCCCCATATAGGCAAAACCATCCTGAAAAAGATGAATAAAGTTGGAACACTCCACTTGCCAATTTAAAATTCATTACAAAGTCACAGTAATCAAAACAGCATGGTACTGGCACAAGGATAAACAAATAGAACATGTAATTGAATTGAGAGTTCAGAAATAAACCCCCACATTTATGGCCAACTAAATTTTGACAAGGGGACAAAGATGACTCAATTAGGAAAGAATAGTTTCTTTTAACAAATGGTGCTGGGAAAACTGGATCTCTATATGCAAAAGAATGAACGTAGACCTCTACCCTCATACCACATACAAAAGTCAACTCAACATGGATCAAAGACCTGAATTCAGGAGCCAGAACTATAAAATTCCTAGAAGAAAATGAAGGGAAGCATCATAAGGAATTGTTCGTTAGACCATACACTCAAAGTAAAAGGAACAAAAGAAAAAAATAGATAAATGCATTTCATCAATATTAAAAACTATTATGCATCAAAGGACTGTCATGAGAGTTAAACAACAACCTGCACAATAGGAGAAAATATTTGGAAACTGTATGTCCAATAAGGGTTTAATATCCAGAATATATAAAGAAACTCTTCAACTCAAGAACAAAAAGACAAACAACCCATTCAAAAAATGGGCAAAAGATTCAAATAGATATTTCTCCAAAGAAGATATAAAAATGGTCAAAAAGCATGTGAAAAGATGCACATCACTAGCTGTTAAGGAAATGCAGATCAAAACCATAACAAGATACCATTTCACACCAATTTGAATAGTTACTATTAAAAATTGGAAAGTTTTTGTGCTGGAAAGGAGGTAGAGAAATAGGAACAGCATTTCAGTGCTGTTAACAATGTAAAATGGCGCAGTCACTGTAGAAGACAGATTTGCAGTTCCTCACAAAGTTAGGTAAGAATTACCATGACCCAGCAATCCCAGAAGAATTGAAAGCTGGAATTCAAACAGGCATTTGTACACTTATGGTCATAGTGGCATTATTTACAATAGCCAAAAGATGGAAGCAAATCTAGTGTCCATCAACTGATGAATGGATAAAGGAAATGTAGTATATACACAGAATGGACTATTATCAGCCATTAAAAGGAATGAAGTTCTGGTATATGTGACAACACGGATGAACCCTGAAGATATTATGTTGACGGAAATAAGCCAGACACAAGAGGACAACTATTATATCATCCCACTGTATGAAATAATTAGAATAAGCACACTCAGTGTCAGAATCTATAAAATAGGTTACCATGGGACAGGATGGAGGTAAGGAACAGGTAGCCCATCAAAATCACTGTGCTGTTCTTTGACATTTGGACCTTTGAGATGGTGTGGCAAATCAATTTCTACAATTACAAGTGAAATCACTGCCAGTGGGCAGCCCTTTCTCTGTTACTGAACATGAATGCAAGCCCCAAGGATACACATAGTTTTATGTGGATGAACAAGGAATCCTTCCTCTGAAGGTATCTTACTCTGATGTTACTGGACAATCTCTATAGAAATCTACAATCTCTATAGAAATCTACTTCAACCAAGGCACACCACACCATTGCTGTTTCCAATGTGGCCCCACTAATCTACTAGCCTTCATAATTTTGAAAGTGTAATTTCCCTCTGTTGTAATGTCCAGAACATAAAAAATCATGATGCATTATCTCTGAAAGGATTCCCGTCTGTATCTTGTGTTGGTGTTCTGCATCCAATTGTTCTCAGTCAGGCTACTTATCACTTATGACTGGAGCTTAGTGGAAGTGCCAGGCATGTCCTAAACTTGATGGTTCCATTGAATGACTGTGGTGTTTTGTTTCCAAGTTGAGTGATTCCCCCTTTTTTCATTAAGTGTGAAATAAAAACATAACAACGTGTATGAATTCTCTCACATATACTATGGTAACATGCAACTTGCAATGTTTTTCAACTTATAAAGCAGGCTTTATGAAAATGTAATGCAAACAGCAGTGAATGGGATTCAAATGCTGTGCTTCCTAGAAACAACCATGCTTTTTCAGAAAGGGATGATAGCAAAATAAAAGTACAAATATTTAAGAAATTATAAAATATTGTGAACTCTTTCAAGTAACTTCAGGTACTGTGCTTATGGCCTAGTAGAAATGGGAAAAAGCACTGTTGTGGACTCCTTTTAAAACAAAAAAGTTATGAGCAATGCAACTGGAAACAAAAGGGGGAAAAGGTAAAGATAAATTAGTTTATATGGTTAAGAGTCTTAAAAGTGAGTCGGGAGGTGATTCCAGAAGTTACGCTAATGCACATCTCAGCAGGATTTTATTGGCTGCCAAATTAGACACTACCCCAAATAGTGGGGCTCCTGAGGGCTATGGAGACACCCAGGCACTATGGTCAGAGCAGATAGCTCATGAGTTTGGTGCCTTGCCAGTGGGCCCTACTTTGGGGTTTGTGCTCCCCAGTGTGACAGAATTGGACTCAGTTGTGGTTTCCCTACATGTGGCTCTTCTGTCCTTTCTATTTGAACCTATAGTTAGTGCTGGAGTTGGTAGGTGTATGTCCAAGAGACTTGAATCTTTGGGCTGCCCATGTGCCGGCTGGGCCCTGAGACTCAACAGAGTTGCAACACCTACTCTCCAGTTCATTGGACTTACCCAGGACACTAACAAGGAGGTGAGGATGGATAACCACCCTACCAAGGAACCGAGAGAGTCTACAACTACAAGCCAGAGAATCCCATCCATTGGCCATGTGGGACTGAAGCCCCCTCTCAATTAGAGGTGGAGTGGGCATCATCATCCCAGAATCCTCAGGATTGGGGAATGAACTATGGACTAGAGTGGACTTACTGGTATTCTACTACAGACTTATTGTAATTCCAGCAATGGAAGAACTTACATCATTGATGTGGAAGCAGTGGCCACCGGAGGTTCTAAGCTCAGGGAGAGGAAAAACAGGTGCAATACAGGGGCATTTTCAGGACTTGGGAATTGTCCTGAATGACATTTCAATGACAGATTCAGGCCATTACATATCTTGCCATAACCTACAGAATTGTGTGGGAGAGAGTGTAAAGTACAATGTAAACTATAATCCATGCTTAGTGGCAATGCTCCAAAATGTGTTCATCAATTGCAATGAAAGTACCACACTAATGAAGGATGCTGTTAATGTAGGTAAATGGAGGTGGTGTGGGGAGCGGGGTATATGGGAATCCCCTATATTTTTATGTAACATTTATGTAATCTAAATATCTTTTTAAAAAAATAAAAATTATATATATATATATATATTTAAATCTAAATAATAATAATAATAAAACAAATAAGTTGACAGGAATTATAGGGCTTCCCCCTTAGGGTAGCTATCATAGCATCCCTACATTCCACTTCACTTGAAATTTGTAAATCTGTGTATGGAGCTGTAGTTAACCTTTGATACTTCTTAAGGGCACTGAAAGCAAAAAGCAAGAAGAACAACAACAAAAGGCTTAAAATGTACAGCTATTTAGGATGGAAAAGCTTTAGTAATGGACGGTGGTGATGGTAGCACAGCATTGTGAATGTAATTAGTACTGAAATATATATTTGTTTACGGTTTAAAAGGGCAATTTTAGGTTGTATATTTGTTCCTACAATAATTTTTAAAAATCTATGTGTGACAGTTTGAAGTTATTTTATGAATTAAAAAAAAAAGATTATGTTCTTAAACTAATCCATTCCTGTGGGTGTGAGACCCTTTTGGACTATGTCAGTGAGGTATGACTCAAGTTAAATGTCTGCCCTCTTGCTGGGTCTTCAATAAACGGAGACACAGATTGAGAAAGAAACAGGGAACTGAAGCTGCCATTTTTTAACCTACCATGTGAGAGAGGGCTTGAGGGTCATTAGCAGCCAAAGCTTAAGTACAAAGCCCCCAAGAGGCTGGGCCCACGGAGCAGTTCAAGGTTGAAGAGATGCGCTATATGCTTAATAGCCCACAGCTGAACTCAGGAAGAAAGAAGCCGAGACTGAGAGAGGAGGCCTGGAAAAAGACAAGCCCTATGCCTGGTCACCCACAGCTGGAGTCTGAGAGATGGTCAGCCCGGAGCGGAAGGCAAGGACCTCAGCAGAGAACAGCCACCATCTTGACTCCACATGGCAGAACGCCAGGATCACCAGTAGCTGACTTTGGTGAGGAAGCATCTCTGATGGTGCCTTAATTTGTACATTTCACAGCCTCAGAACTATGAGATTTTACCTGTAATAAATTTCCCATTATAAAAGTCAACCCATTTCTGGTACTTTGTTTTGGCAGCCCTGTGGCAAACTAAGACACCATGGAACTGTACAACTCAAACAGTGAACCCCATGTTAAACCATGGACTAAAGTTAACAGTACAGTTATAAAAATGTGCTTTCATCAATTGTAACACACCCATGCAACTTGTTTATAGTAGAGTGGTATATGAGAACGCTGTATTTTATCCATGATTTTTCTGTAAACTCACAACTTCTCTGATAAAAAATAACAAAAAAATAATGAAGGAAAATTTAAGAAATTTCTAGATATAGAAAAGCTGAGGAAAGTATGAATAAGCCTATTCTCCAAATCCTAAAGGGAGTTTTTCAAGCTGAAATAAAAGGACAATAAACAGTGACCCAAAGCTATAAGAAGATATAAAGAACACTGGTAAAGGTAACAACATATATAAATAGAAAAGCCAGTATTATACATTTGATTTGTAACTCTCTTCTTATCCCATATGATTTAGAAGGCAAATGCATAAAGTGATCATTATAAAACTATGTTAATGCGCAGACAATTCATAAGCATGCAGTATGTGACAATAGTAATATAAAGGGTGAAGAATGGGTGTATGAAAGGACTCCAGTAATAGGATTAAGACCCATCCTGACAGAGATGGGCCACAACTTAACTGAAGTAACCTCAAGTAAAGGTCCTACATGAAATGTATTCATACCCACAGGAATGGATTAAATTTAAGAACATGGTTTTCTAGAGTACTTAGCTTCAAACCACCATACAAACTACCAAAACTAATTCAAGAAGAATCAGAAAATTTGAAAAGACATACAACAAAGAGATTGAAAAAATAATCAAAAGCCTCCCAACAAAGTAAAGGCCAGGACCACATGGCTTCACAGATGAATTCTACTGATCGTTAAAGGAGACTTAACAGCCTCAAACTCTTCTCAAACTCTTATGGCAGAATATAAAATTATGCACCAACTGTGGAAAACAGTTTGGCAGTTCCTCAAAAAGTTAAACATCAAATTTCCATATCATCCAGCAATTCCACAGGTAGGTATATACTCCCAAAGAATCTAAAACAAGGAATCAAGCAGATACTTGTATGCAAATGTTCATAGCAGCAATATTTATAATAGCCAAAAGGTAGAAAACTAAAAACACAAATGCCCATCAATAGATGAATGGATAAACAAATTATTCACACACATACACATGCACAATGGAATATTATTCAGGCATAAAATGGAATATAGTTCTGATATATGCTACAGTATGTGTGAACCTCAAAAACATTATGTTAAGTTTTAGGAGCTAGACACAAATGGACAAATATTGCACCATCCCACTTATATAATATATCCAGAATAGGCAATTCATAGAGAGAAAATACAATAGCAATTACCAGGGGCAGGGGGAAGAAGGAATGGGGATTACTGCATAATAGGCATAAAGTCTTAGTTGGGGGATGAAAATATTCTAAAAATACATAGTGGTGAAGGTTGCACAACATGGAAAATATACTTATTGATGCAGAATTATACACTTAAAAATGGTTAAAATAGTAAATTATATGTTATGTATATTTTACTACAATAAAAAGACATGTTTAATTAGACAATTTACCTGCATTCACAAAATAAATAAATGTACTAAACTAGCAAAGAAGAAAGCTGGAATGGCTATATTAATATCAGATAAAGAGACTTTATCATGATAAAGATGATAATTACCTAATGATAAAGAAGTAAATGCATCAAAAAGACATAATCCTAAAGGTTTATGCAGTTAAAAAAAAGATCTTAAAAATGTATGAAGTAAAAACTAACAGTAGAGCAGATGTAGCTCAGCGGTTGAGTGCCTTCTTCCCATGTACGAAATCCTGAGTTCAATCCCCAGTACTTAGAAATAAATAAATAAATAAATAAATTCTTAAAAAAAAAAAAAAAAAGTAAATCTGCAGGTAAAAATATCATTAAAAAAAAAACACTGATAGTACTTAAAGAGACCTAGAAAAATGTGTAAGTATACCTGGAG
>JAQZBX010074578.1:0-14731 GCA_029593785.1 Cabassous unicinctus
AAAAAAAAAAAAAAGAACTGGATCGGAAGATAAATAAATCCCCAAGCAGAGAGATGGCATCTCCATGTGCCAGCTCTTAAGGAATGGCAGACATCCTCTTTCACTAGCGGCTTGTGTTTTGTCTGTCTGTCTGTCTGACGGGAGCCCCAGGCACTGGTGTGCCAAGGGGCCCTCTTCCTTTGCTTTGGCTTCTTTCTTTCCCGCTGATTTTTCGCTCGAGTTCACGGAGCGTCTGCCTGCCCTCACAGCTGTCTCCCCGGCCATCTGTCTCCTCATTTGCCTGCTTTTGCTCACCCCATCCCTCCTTTCTCTTGTTTTTGCTCTTCTTGTGTCCTCCCTCACTCTCTTCTTTTTTCTCACTAATGCTCCCTCCTTCCTTCCTTTCTTTGAAGGAAAATGAGATACAATCACACCTTTTGAAGCTACTAGTGACTATTAAACCTTTTGCTAAGCAGAAACAGACCTACCAAACCAGGTGATGAGATGATGGATGGCGTTCTTACATCATCTGTTTTCACAATCGCACACTAATTGATCTCTTCTGCTTTAAGTAAAAAGATTCTTAACAAACACAGAACCAAGCACAGCCCTTAAGAAGCCTATTTTTCTAATTGGGGAGGTGGCTCCCTCACACAGGCTAGATAACAAGCTGAGCGGGACCCTGGGAATCTAAGTGAGATACAATTTAATCTTAAACAACCGTTTAAGTGCAAAAAAGGAGAGGCCTTCACTCCTGCTTTGTGAGTGTCATCTCTCCCGCTCAACTCCTTTCCCTTTTCTAGGCTCAGTCTTCTTGGAGAAGCCATTTGATTCCCCAGAGTGGTGGTGAGAGAATCCAGTGCAGGGGTGACACTGCAGGCAAATTAAATCTGCGTCTCAGGAACAGCTCAGACATTGGAAGTTTTAAAAAGCCCCCTAAGTGATTTCAGTGTGCAGCCAGAGATGAGAGCCAATGTTCTAGAACATCCATTCTCAGGATAGTACTGCCTATTAAAATTGTACAGTATGAACTAAATTTGTGTTGGGGATATAAGGAAACCTCCATCGGGTAGAGAATGGTAAAATAAAGTAGAAAAAAAACACCACACAACAAAACCTCCTCTTAAGAGTATCTGGACTTCCCAAAAGGGTAAGAGGGGGCTGAGATGACAATGTGTGGGTGTCACCTCAGGGGTGGAGGGGTGCACCCAAAGTGAAAATTGTTTCCAAAAAGCCCCTGTGTGACCACAGACACACTGAGTGTGGTCATACTTATATTTAGAAAAAGGCAATAAATAATGAAGGAATTCCACCAGGCATCATAAAATTAAAATAAAATGCTTTTCTCCACCCTAGGATGAAAAATAAACTTTTCTACCCTAGTCATCTTGTTGAAAAATATCCAAAAAACATTTTTTTTTAACTTAGTGGGAGTAAGCACAATAATTTCAAGGGTGGGTAATTTTGCAAAGTTTTCCTAGGTAATTTTAGAGAAACTTTTAGGTAGTTAAGTATTTTTGGTTCTGTTTAATGTTTCAAGTTTAGAATACCAGTGTGCATGAGTGTGTGTGTGAGAGAGAAAGAGAGAGACACAGAGAGAAAGAAACATTGATGTAAAGAATGGGCCACACACAGTGAAATTCCATATTAAAACAAAACTTCTATAAGACAATTTGGAAATACCGTTAAAGAAAATCTTAGCAGTTACGTTTTACTTCCAGGAATTTATATGGAGGAAATAATCATGGAATGATGGAAAGATATAATTATTTATAACCACAAAATATTGGATACAGTATGTATGCAACAAAATAAAATAATTAAATTATGGTCCATACGTAGAATGGGATATACTATGTATTCATCAAAAATAAGGTGGCAGAAGGATTTTTTGTGGTATCAAAAATCAGGTTACTTAACTGCATATACAATATGACCTCATTTGTGTTTAAAGTATTATTAGAGAAAAAAAAAAGACTGAAGGACTATAACATCAAAAACTTTATAGTTGTCATTTACCAGAATACAAAATTCTGGAAAATAGGGAATAAGTAGTTGCATTTGGAGCACATAGTGATTCAAACTGTGTTGTGAATTCTATTAAATTACATGAGGGAATTATGGGTGATTTTTATTTTCCTGTTAAGACTATTTTCAAAGTTTCCTCTAACTAATAGATATTACTTGAAAATGAGAAAACATATCAAAATTTATACTATAGAAAATTTATACATCTGGACAAAGACTGAAAGAGTATACAAAAATGAAATTAATTTTTGTTTAAGTGGTAGAATAGTAGAACAATGGATACATTTTTGTCTTTAATGTTATATCTACCACACACACACACACACACATGCACACACACATGTACACACTAAGTTTGGAGACTTCAGATGAAACAATTCTGTGTATACATAGACAACCCAAGAGAATTTTTAGATAATTTATTAAAACACAAAATCTTTACATAAAAGCCATTATTTTTCTATATGCAGTAACCAAGTTAGTTAAAAGTAACAAAAAGTAATGAAGAAGAAAGCATTCACAAAAGAAGTAAACAAAATAAGGTATGTAGAAATACCTTTTATAAAAGAAGAGCAAGAACTTTATGGAGAATATTAGAAAATTTTAATTATTGAACCTATATGGTCTAGTTTTGGCAATATGGCTCCCCTGAATTCATGGAAAAATTCTCTACCATATCCCAAAATCAACGTCAGAGATAATAAAAACTTAAATATGACAAAAAAAAACTTAACTTTTGGATGAAAATGTAGGATAATATATTTATGTCTTCTGGGAAGGAAAATATTTCTTAAGTATATTTCTTAGATATTTCTTAAAGATTTTTGCTTATAAAGGAAAAATGTTTAAATTTGAGAACAGTAAAGTTAAGACTTTATCTTTGTGAAAATCAAGCCAAAAATTTGGAGAAGATATTTTTAACATATATGTTTAATAAAAAGGATCAATAACCAGAATATATGAAGACAGCCTACCCATTAATAAGGAAATGACAAAAAGAAGAAAGATGACTAAAAAAACAAGAGGAGACATGTTACAGAAGAGAAAATGTAAATGATAATAAGCATATGAAAAGAATTTCAAACTCGCTAGTAATAGTAATTGGAGAAATGTGTACAGAATTCAGTATGAGACACAATTTAGTACCTTCAGATTGGCAAAAAGCAAAAGGTCTTAATTTCACCAAATGTTGGTGAGAAGGTGGAACAATGGGACATCTCAAATACTACAGATAGAAGTATAGAATTGTGCAACTATTTTGAAAAAACAAATTGTCCTCATTTTGTAAGATTGAACTTTCACATACATGTCAACCTGCCAGTTTCAATCCTGGATACATATACCCAAGGGAAATTTTAGCACGTGTGGACCAGGAGATTTGGACAAGAGGTTACATTTGTTTGTGACAGTAAAGCTGGAAACAGCACAGATGCAGATAAACTGTAGTTTTTCTGTTTATCTTCATTTTCAGACGAACAACTTCACAAACTCAACAGCAGTAGTATTGAGTGAAGAGATCAAGTCACAAGAGAATTTTCAGGCTTTTGAATTGTACTACATGACTACAAAAAGCTGAGGTTAGTGCTCAGATTTTTGAGTTAGTGCTGCATTGTTTAGAATATTGCACCCAGTTTGAGAAGGAAGTTTCACCCAGCTAACTCAGCATGACTCTTCAGGTCATCTAAACGTTCTCCCATTCCTGTGCCAGCCCATCTCGGATGTGACATTCACACACAACTTGTGTTTTGCCCACCACATGAAGCTGGGTTACTAAGAATTACTCCTTATTGACATGTATCAATAAAATTGATTTGTTAGAAAAAAAAAAAAGAATTTCTATGGGTCTTCAGACAATAGACATTGAAAATCATGCACAAGAATATTCACATCCAAAGACGATAAAGGGGAACCATGAGGTCCAGTTCAAAGAGGAGACCTCAGGGGACATGTCTGGGTCTCAGAGCTGGCTGAAAAGTGAAGCCGTGAACTACACAGTGGTCTGGAAACAGGGACCCTGCTCCTCCGCAGGCTGTAGGTGGGCACGCCAACTGGGTGACATCATCTGATGAAGTTGTAGCAGAGAAAAGTTGTTTCACAGCCCCAGACAGGTGGGCTTGGGGTGGCTTCCCCTGACAAAAGTCAAACTGCTTACCAAAAAAGTCACATTACTAAAACTTGTGAGCCAAAGGAGAAGACAAAATTTCCTCCAATCGCTTGAAGCCAAGGAAAATATCACACTTCCTGGCTGCCCACTCGTCTTACCACATGCCCCTCCCCCAGCTCCCCGTTAGCAACAGAAAAAGAAATCACTGTAGTGAATTAATTACGCTGTGACACAGACCTTCCTTTCCCCGGGGTGATTCAGCCCAGCAGCCGGAGGAGGGGTAGCTAAGAAATTCTCAAACTTCTGAGCCTTCTGGACTGGCTTTCAATATTAGACATCGGAGTTTTTGAAAATTAACACTGGAACAAAAGTGACTGCACATTCTGTGTCCCCTTCACCCGCCCTCGGTCCAAACCTTATTTTAGGTTTCTTTGGGGCCACTTAAAAAAAACAAAGAAACAAAAACTCCTAGTAAGCACTATCTGGAAATTTAGAGATCAATGCTCCACCAAAGCCTATTGTGGAGACCACCGCCTGTGATCGCATTTACTACAAACTAAGGAAAAATGTGTTTTCCCATAAATGATGCTGTGTAAGTGCTGTCATCAGCCCCCCTGCCCTTCTCTTTCCAGCCTATCTAGTCAATCAAGCATGACCGCAGCAAGGTGATGTAATGGTTTCAGTGTGACAGCCTTATCTAGGCTTGGAATGAGAAACCCGAGTGATTGAGTTGCTGTACACGCTGACAGCGCTGCCCTTGGGCATAAGAATAGCCCCGAGTTTTTCCATTCTGGCACGCAGGAGTACCTGGGGCACCTGAAACCCCTGGGAAGTGCCCCCCAATAGTCCACGGACCAGGCGGGAACTCCAGGGTGCTGGGCTGATTCCCCTACTAGCACATTTCTGAGATAAGGTTCTAATAATAAATTCAATTTCCATTCTCCTCTTCTGCCTCCTTCTGGGTTTTCAAAACATGAAAGACTCACGTGTAGCAACCTCAACGCCCAGGCTGTGGCCCCGTGTTGATTGACGGCCCTGTGGAACCCGGGAACCCTCACTTCTCACTGCTCCACTGGCCTCCTCAGGCTTCTTGTCCACGTGAGGCTCTGGGCTTCACACCAACAGGCAGTGCAAGATCCTCCGGACCAGACTGCAATCACCTCTCCACACCAACCTCGCGGCTCCCTAACCTGGCAAGGGCGAAAAATCATCCCCAGCTCCATCTATGACAGTGTGGGACCCTGGTCTAACCTCACAAAGGAGGAGAAAATCCTCAAAGCAGGGCTCTCTGTGACCCCTCGAAATCACTGTAATTCTCCAACATATGACCGAACGTCGTCGAAGTTCCAGAGGAATGCTCACTCACAAGAGAATAACTTAGATGGGAGTGGGGGCTGAAAGGGGGCTGTCCTCCTCCTCCTGGGTGGGGAGCTTCCAGTTAGTGCCAGGAGCATGGCAGGCCGCCTCTCGCCCACCTTTTACCTCCATTGGGAAGCCTGAGTCAGATTTTGACATTACAGATAGGTACGATTCTATCTGTTAAAGGTACTTCCTCAAAGCACGTGTAAACTACTTGAATACAGACTCTGCTTTCCAGTCACTGTTCCCACTGTTTAAAAAAAATGAAAATTAAGGGAGCAGATGTAGCTCAAGTGGTTGAGTGCCTGCTTCCCCTGTACGAGGTCCTGGGTTCGACTCCCAGTACCACCTAAAAACAAACAAATGAAAAAACCAACTCTCATTGGGGAGCAGATGTCGCTCAGTGGTTGAGTGGCTACTTCCCATGTACGAGGTCCTGGGTTCAATGCCCACTACTCCTTAAAAAAGAAAGAAAGAAAATTAGCCCCAACCTTTTCTTAACAATGTTCTTTCAAGAAGAAAACTGGGAGATTTAATCTTTGTGCATTTGATTCTCCCCCACAGCCTTCCCAGGAATTGGGACATATGGATAAATAATTCACATGGTTTAATACTACATTTAAAAATACATACTCCACTGGACTTTTTTGTTATTTATAACATCACCAGTCTTTTAAGGAGGGTGTATGCTGGTAACAGAGGTATTTCAGTTTGCTAAAGCTGTTGAAGGCAATGTACTAGAAATGGGCTGGCTTTTACAATGGGGATTTACTAGCTTACAAGCTTATAGTTCTGAGGCCATAAATACGTCCAAGTCAAGGCTGCATCAGGCCCTGCTTTCTCCCCAAAGACTGGCTGCCAGCAATCCTGGGCTCCTCGGTCACATGGCAAGGCACATGGTGGTGTCTGCTGGTCTCTTCCTTCTCTTCCAGGCTTCATTGCTTTCATCTTCTGGCTTCCATGCCTTTCTCTCAGTCTTCATCTGAATTTCATTTTCTTATAAAGGGCTCCAGTAAGAGGATTAAGACTCAACCTGGGCCACGCCTTACTGAAGAAACCTAGTCAAAAAGTCCTACTTAAATAGGTTCACACCCACAGCAATGGATTAGCTTTAAGAATTTGAAATTTGGGGATCCATATAGTTTCAAACCATCATAAGAAGCAACTTTTATTTTGTTGGACCACATGCTAGGGTCAGGGATGGGGATTCAGAGGTAACAGCTGGAGCCAGTTGGAATCACTCCCCAGCCCAGAGGGCAGGGAATTGACAGGTGGACTGGGGGACAGCCAGAAGTACAAGGGGAATAGCTGTGAGTAAGAGGAGCCAGATATGTTTGCAATGTTTTAATTGCTCTACCTTTCCCAAAAGGGTCAGAGTTGGAAGGACCTTCCAGATGACTATAACCAATTCTTTCACTTAACAGAACCTGAAACAGGTTCAGAGACTGGCTGACTAGATCAAGATCATGCTGCTAATTAATCAGAGGTGAAGCGGAAGCTAGAGCCAAGGAATGCTGAGACCTAGGCCATTGTTTGCCCAGTTTAAGGGGACAGTGGCTCCCCTGGAGATTCTGGTAACCTGTGAAGTCCCTGAATACATCTGCTAACCCCCACGGCTTCCAGATGCTTCTAATTTGTGTCCCAGGAACAAACATTTTAATCCCTGAAAGAATATGAGGCGTAGAAGAGAAAACCTCTTAGCTTAGCTATCTTTGTTACGTTAATTTGAATACTACTTCCTTGAAGATGGTATGGATGCTGCTTCAGAAAGTTGCCTAAAGCTGCAGAAATGAGCAGGTTTCCATGCCATCGTGAGTTAGAGCAAAGGACTTTGAAGAGGGACTTTTATGCGTTCAGCCTCGCTTATTATCACTGCGCTGAAACCTCAGGTGGAACCAGGCCCCATGGTCAAAATTTGCAGATTAATGATGAGGAAGCAATATCTTAAATGTGGGACTTAGTATATAGGTTATTCTTGTTCTCTCCTTTTACTTGATTTATTTGTTAATTTATTAGTGAAATAATGTAATAAGTCCCTTGAATCCAGCACCCAAAGCAAGAACAAAAATATTACCATTCACCCATATGTGCATCTCCATCCCATCCCCTTCCTCCAGAGGAAAACATTATTCTGAATTTTGTGTTTACTGTTCCCTTTGTTTATATGTGTGTGTTTGTGTGTGTTCATATGGGTTTACATGTACTTATATTCAAGGTCATGTAGATATACAAATATCTAGTTTTGTATTATTCTACCTATTTGTATCTATCTATTAGTCATTAGTATATGACTAAAGAGTATATATTTATATTGTTTGGTTTTTAACTTAAAACAAGAGTACCATACTGTATGTAATATTTTTAAACTAGTTTTATTCACCTAACATTTCTTTTCTAAGATTCATCCATGTTATTGGGTGTGGCTATAGTTCATTCCTTCTAAATACTGTATAATATCCCATTTATGAATATACTTCATTTATCTACTCTCCCATTGTTGGACATTTGGGTTGTTTTCCTTTTGGGGCTATTATGAGCAGTGATACTAGGAATATTCTTATGCATGTCTCCAGGTAAATGCACATAGGAGCCTTTCCAGGATATGTGCCTAGAAATGAGTTCCTGGATTATGAATAAAAATTTTCAAATTTTTAAGTTAATGCTAAAGTGTTCTACAAAGTTGCTGTACCAATTTACACCCTCAACAGTAACCTATGTGAACAAGATCCACATCCTCTACAATACATGGTATTTCCAGTTAAGCTTTGCCCATTAAATGGAGGTAAAATGGTATCTCAATAGTCCTGATTTGCATTTCCTTGATAACCAATGAGATTGAGTAGTGCTTCATGTTTATGGGTTGGTCATGTTTCCCGTTCCATAAAATGACATTTTTTAAAACTCATTTTTCACATTTTTTTTTTCTTAATAGTTTGTAGGTGTTCTTTATGTATTCTGAATATTAATCCTTTTACAGTGTTATGTGTATGTCCTTTGCTAATTTATGACTTTGTTTTTCACTTTCTTTAGGGTATATTTTTTTTAACAGAAACTCTCAATTTTAAACTGGTCAAATTTATCAATATTTTCTTCTAGGATAGGTTTAGTCTTGCTTAAGAAATTCTTTCCTAGCCTCAGGTCAGAAAAAAACATTCACCTGTATTTCTTTCTCAAAGATTTAAAGTTTTATTTTTGACATATAAATCCTTTGAGTGTGTTGTGAGATTGAATTCCAGCTTTATTTCTGTCCATACTTAAAACCAGTTCTCCACTCCATTTATTAAAGTCCTCCCTTTCCTTCCTGGTCTGCTATGTCACTCCATTATATCACAAATTTCAGGTATATATTGATCATTTTCAGGCCTCTCTATTTTGTTCCATGGAAAATTTTTTTCTGTGCTTGTGCCAATACCAGACTCTATTATTGACTATAAATTGGTTTTCTAGGATAAACCCAAGGCCATTATCTTTCTATATAAATTAGATTTGGTTTTCTAATAGTTTGTTTTGTATTTATGCACATATATAGAATAACTGAATTGGGCCTACAATTTTTCTTTTTAATTCTATCTTCTTTAATTTTGGTAGCAAGATCATACTTACTCCATAGAATGAGTTGTTGAGCATTCTTTTTCTTTATGAATTGTTAGGTTAATAAGAAGATAAGTTTTAAGAAATTTTTTCTTTAAAGGATTATAAAAGTAACATACATTTATTAACAAAAATTAGAAAAATACAAAAAATTGTAATGAAAAAATTATTTATTTAGGAAGATTTATTTATCCAGAAAGAAACATAGTTAAATATATTTTGGTATACAGTATTTCCTTCCATAACTATTTTTCAATTTCTACAGGGTCTGTCCAACTCTCTCTTTATCTACCTACTTAGCAATCTATACACAGCCACAGACACATACATGACTATAACAGCGTGAACTAGTCTAGCTGTTTCACTTAACACGCTATGATTAGTATTTCCCTGTGCCATTAAATAGTCTTCAAATACAACATATAGTTAGTAGCTGTATATTAAGCTGATTATTGAAATTAGTGCATATTAAACTCCTCTGGGTCCCAAATCTAAGTTTTCGTTTGTTTTTAGGTGAACAGTTAATGCTTAAAAACTCAGTATAATAATGTATTAATGCATTTTGTCACTTCCAGTTAAGCTTCAGGTACCTGCCACCTTTGTTCTCAGCTGTATTCTGGTAACCCAGCTGGCCCGTTCAAAATTGGAAGTACATCAGTACCCTCAACCTTAACCATTGGGGGTTCTTGAATTTGTAATGGCACCAAAGCCATTTTGCCTGGAATGGGCTCCAGCGTTTTCAGGCCCACTGAACTACACTCTTCCTCCCCCTCCTGGCCTGCCCTGAGCTTGCTCAGTCCATGGCACCGGGCAACTTGTTCTGATTAACCCTGGAATTCTACCTGTGGTTCTGGAGCCAGGTATGGATTGCACTCGGCTTTCCTCCACCTTGTCAACACGTTCTGTTCTTGTTAGATATTTATTTATTCAGTTTAGTCAGTCAGTTGGTCAAGTTCAATAAGTACATTGATTATTTATTCTGTGCCAAGCTACTGTGTGTGTGGGTGGTGGTGCTTTGATCAGTACCTGCTGAGAGATTGTTCCAAAACAGATAGACCCCAGTCACAACCCAACCAACTGCCTGAGTCTGAAAATCCCCACTGCCTGGAGAGTCCCATTTTAGTAAACTTCCTGTACTGCCCCAGATGGGAACCCTTGGACATTGATACCAAAACAAGTCTCCAATATCTCTTTAGGCACCTTGGGACCTAGTTCTATAGTGAGGTTAGGCCTCCCGTTAATTCCTCATCTCTCCCTTGCCAATATCCTAGTCAACTTTTCAGGTAAGTCTCCTTGAGTTTTGAACTTTACAACATGTATAGTTTAAAAATATTTTCAGATGTATTTTCTCATTCTGGTTTTGAATCTTAAAATAAATTTGTGAAATAGGAGGATAGGCTTTATAAACTTGTGTCACTAAAGAGGTAATTGACTTCAAGAGGAAATTGGCTTCAAGATGTCAAAAGACTTATTTATGTTTTGCATAGTTAATGAATGGCAGCTTTTGAACTTGAACCCAGACCTTTTGCCTCTTATTTCATTGTTCTTTCCAGTTGATGGGGCTTGGGGGTGACTAACATCTACTTTGAATGGACCTTATGATTCATCTGAGGAGGTGGCCAACTTTCCAGTGTGAAGGACTAATATGTTAGGCCTCCCAGGACAAACTTTAACCCCAAATAATTACTCAAAACATATACATGTCAGATACTGTGTAGTTGGTAGGGTACAAAATCTGTGGATGTGAAGGACCTTTGAACAGCATCCTTTAAATTTCTCCTGTACATTGATCAAACCCCCCTTGTAAGAATATGGTTCTAAGCAAGGCACAGATCTATCAAGGGAAAAACGTTGCCTAACATTTCCACAGACCCAAGTTGATGTAGTTTTTTTCAGAGTAGAGAAGTTACTTCAATATATGCAGTGTATGCTACCACCTTTGTGAGTGCTCACTTCTCTGAAGGGGCTAGAAGCCTGGAAACTACGTTTAGAATTTTCTTATGACAGGAACTTACCAGAGGTTTGAAAGGCAAAAGAGAAGGAGAAGCTGTTATCCTCTGGCTGCAGCAGTTGGCAGTGGGTATAGGCTGAAAGAAAATGAAAAAAATGAAATTCCTGGATTTTCAGATCTTTGGAAAGTCAGAAACAGCAGTGTGTCCTAATCTTCTATCTCCTACAAATTCTAACAGTTTTGTTAGAATCAAATTTCTTATATTAAATCCCATCCTGCTTAAAATTTCTAGATTGGCATTTTTTCCCTCCTGACCTGACTGCTTACAGCACTCCCCATGCTGTTGCAGTTTTGGTAATGTCATTTGTTTCTTCTCTTGAAGACATGGGTCATTTCTTGTTCATCTTTGTGTCTCCAATGCTAGCAACCTAAAAGGTATTCAATATATGCTGTTAAAAAGAGGGATAAAGGAATAAATTTTGGGGGTGTGGAAGTGAGATATTTTTTTAGCAAACCAAGAATCAGATACCCTGTGTAGTAGAAAAGAGAAATCTTCAAAGTGTTACTCTTTAACTCTGGACCTGTTGTTTATGGGCCAACTAGTTGATTCATCTTCGTTAAGAAATCCTACAGAAGCAAGCCTTTTTATAACAAAGTTGGACCTCTTAACAAATCACAAAAATATTTGTACACCATGCAAATTATCATTGACATGTTTCATTAGGGTTCAATTCAATGGTGACATGCCTTCAAATTGAGGCCCATTACTGGTGATCATTACAAGAAAAACTATACAGGTACTATTCATTTTTCAGTTCACAGTTGGAGGAAGGGAGGGCTGACCCTGGGCAAAACAGGAAATTCTATTTCATTTCCTCTGCCTGTCCTATCTGAGCTCCTCTCTTGCAGCTACACTAAGTTGTTACCCCTCGTCAAGGTAGTCAGAAAGGATTCTATGTCAGACTCGAGGCTTCACTAGACTACAAGCTCGAAGAGCATAAAGACCATGCCAGCTTTCATTCTTATATTCTTATATTCCAGGAACTTAGCACCATATCTGGTACATACTTGGAAGTCTCATTATTTGTGGCTGTTATGTTCTATAAAGTTTCCACAAAAACTGAATTAGCAAATACTGAACCATTGTTCCCTGGGAAAATGCAGGTCACAATATTTTCATCAGTACATAACCAACTCAAAGTTACTTCCTCACCAAAGTCTGTCGCCATGTGTTGAAACAAGATGGTGGGCGATGTCTGTGAGGGTTCAGCCTTCCTCTTTCCTCTTAAGGCTCTGGGGTCCCAACTCCTTCTGATCTCAGCTGTAGGCTGGAGGGCTCATTTCTCTCTGGGCTCAGCTGCTCTGGTCTCTTCACAAGGTCAGCTGTAAACTATCAGGCAGATGGCTCATCTGTCTTCCCAGGGCCGCAGGATCAAAGTCCTCTCCTCTTCCGTGTCTGTGGAGCTCTCTCTTCACATGTGTATCTTATTCTGTTTATCTACTTCCATGTTCTCCTTGAGTGAGTGTCCATTTATATAGCCCACCAAGGGCATGGGGACTCAACCCTGTACGCCCTAATGACGTGGTCGAATCAAAGGCCTAATCTTAACATAAAGAAGTAATTGTAAAATCTTTGCATTTAATACAATCAAAGGATACCAAGCCCATAAGAACAGACCAGTTTGCAAACATAATCAATATCTTTTTTTGGAATTCATAAATAATATCAAACTGCCACAGATGGCGTTTGCCAAGTGCTGTTGATGATAACGGACAGCCAGGATGAGTAACAGGCCCTGGAAAGGCTGAGAACACCAGAGGGCCTCTCCGGCTGCCTCCAGAGAAGCCGGCAGCTCCCGCAGTAGCAGGGTGGAGAAAGTCACATACCAAGCCCAGGACCCAATGGTCTTGTGGCTGAATTTAAAAAGTTCAGTGTCCAACCAAGGCAAGAATGTTATAGGAAGGTCAGGGAGCCTTGAGACCTGGGATAGGACATCTGGGCAGATAATCTGGAAGATTTTGACTCCTCAGACTCGTTTGAATTTTCTGAGTCTGAAAAGGTAGCCCATTTCTCCCCGTACTAATGGGGGAAGAGCAAGGAGAAGCCTCTGAGCCTACCTTGCCCCTCCTCCCCCTTGGCCCAAATAGCAAATCCAAGAGCACGTGGCAATTAGCACCACCCTGAAGGGCCTAAAGGGCGCCCCCTCATTTACCCCACTTTCTGACCTCTGTAGAAGCTGGGCAGTCCTGATGGATGCGTGTAGAATCCTGCCAGCTGGACCAAGTATCAGCCACAAAGATAGAGCCAAACGCGGTGGCTTAGCTAGAGCAGATGTGTAAGGCATGCAGCCACAGATTTGGTGGAAGAGTTCTTTTCCACCCCAGGCAGAAAGGAGGGGTCGAGTCTGCATTCCTATGGAACAGTCAGCCGTGTACATTTACCGTTTGCACCGAGCTGTGTTAACTCTTCTCCCTTCTGTCATAATATAATCCAAAGGTGTCTGAATGCGTTGCCATCCACAGCATACCACCGCCACCCACTGTATCGAGGAAATGCTTGGTGCCGCAGACTCGCTAACACGCGTGCACTCCAGAGGACAGGAGAAAAACCCTGCAAAGATTCCGAGGCCTGCCACGCCTGTAAAGTGTTGAGGGGTCCAGGGGTCGGTGGTGTGCCAGGCTGTCACCTCCTAAGTCACAGTATCGCTTCTTACACTCATACCACAAACTGGAAAGCATGGTGCATGTTGGGATCCTTCAGGAGGTGGCTTATCTACAACTAAAGATAACATGACAACCTGTACACTGGATGATGCAAAGCCTGCTGGCTCCCAGTGGGTCCCAGGCCACGGAAGGGCCGTGCAGCAGACGTGGGCTGTGGAGCTTGCAGTTCTGCCCTTTATGTCAAATCCAGCTGGTGCTATGACGCTACGGTATCGGGGATGGAAAAGACCCCTGTGGAGGTTGTGGCAAGCCTTTGCAGAGAATCCTGACACCGGCCTCAGGGGGTCCAGAAGCAAGGCCATGTCACCTACAGCATAGGCCCCTGGGGTCCCAGAGCAGGCATCAGGCCGTCTGTCCCTTGAAAAACACCCCTAAGTGCCTCTGGGCCCTAGGAGAGACAAATGCTTGGCCATGGGGCCCCAAGTGAGCATGCACCCGGAAAGCTCGCCGGGCGCAGTGCTCTCAGGCCAACCGCGTCGCCAGGCTGGCGGGCCCCACACCGTCCCTCCTAAGGTGGAAGCAGTACGTCTGGGATCGAGCATGAGCAGGACAGGAGACCACAAGCCTGCTGCTTGAGCAGGTAGCCCTGACCTCGGGCACCTACTCTGCAGCCCCAGAGCCCTTCGTTCAGCTCACAGCTCTGGCTGCAAAGGGTCCTGTGCAAGCAGGTGGAGGAGGAGAGAGAGACCCAAGCTTGGGTTACAAATAGGGCAGTTCCGTGTGGGTGCAACTGAAATGCGGCAGCTTCTTTACTCAGGGGAGTTCTTAAAAGACAGTGGTTTCTCTCTCTCTCTTCTCTCTCTTTCTCTCTCTCTCTCTTTCTTTCTTTCTCTCTCTCTCTCTCTCTCCTCCTTTTCTTTCTTTCCTCTTAAGATCAGGTTATCTTTGTGACCTAAACAAAATGTAATCTGCATTGTACAATTTAAAAATGTGTTTGGATAAAACTTGTATCTTTGAGGGAAAAAAAAGGACAGTGGTGTAGGAGAATCGCCCCA
>JAQZBX010074579.1:0-14739 GCA_029593785.1 Cabassous unicinctus
TTACCTCACAGTTTTGTGGGCCAATAATACGTCATTTCCTGTAAACCAGTTGAGATTGGGCTGTATTACTTTGCAACAGAAAAACATCTTGACAGATGTGCATGAAACGTGGCATGAAGTCAGCTACTCAACTATAGCTCAACTCCACTGTTATAGAGTTAAATATAAATTATATTTAATGTGTGATTAAAATGAGTGCCTTCTAACGTTTTGGTGTGAAGTCGAAAGGGGACCTCCAAAAATAAGACCTTTATGACGGGAAAACTCCTGAGCCTGTGTCTTTGGTTCTGGGTTTCAGGCTCCTGAGCAGTTGTGTGAACTCCTAGGAGACTAGAGGTGCTGGGCAAAGAGCACTCAATTGGGAGTCAGAAGTCGATTCAGCTCTGACACCTCCTTGTGTGACCTCAGGCAAGTTAATTCCACTCTCTAAACCTCAGACTCCCTTGTCTACAAAACAGGGACAATGACCTCTGCGTCACGAAGATGCTGGGAGGGCCGGGCAGAATGATGCTTATAAACGAGTCTGACGCACAGTAGGAACTTGCTAGGTTATTTGTGAAGAGCAGGTGGTTCTGTCTGGCCTGGCTTCCCTCCCTTGGATCTCTTCAGGACAAACAGTGGTGGGAAGGCAGGGCTTTGAATCTCCTCCCCAAGACAGCCCTAAGGCTCGAAGTGGAAGAGTGGGAAATACACAAAGTTGGAAGGCCTGAATTAGCAGCTCTCCAGTTTCCAGCTAACATCTCCAAATTTAGGCCGGGCCCACTCCTCGTTACGGACGGATGCCTGGCCAAGTTGGAAGCCCAGCGGTCTGGCCCTGTGTGGAGACTGAGGTACGAGTTCCAGCCTTTTGTTTGAAGTGGAAAACGGGCTGGAGCTTCCAGGAACATTCACCTTTGAGTGGAGGGCAAGCTTGAGTCCTACAAAGTGCTGAACTTTGCAGAAAGGGATGGGCAGGGTAAGAAAACACTCTTTGGAGGATGAGATCTTTAGAGCAGACTGCAGAGTGGGCAGGGCATGGGCCTGAGAGACATACATGGGACCCAGGGGACAAGTCTGGGTGGGGCGAATACCTGAGGAGCAAGCCGGGGCATATGTGCAAAATGGGGGAGAACGGAGTGGTCCCTGGGTTCTGGGCCCCCATGGATAGTTCTGGAAGCTGCCTGTCCAACCCAAGTCTCAATTGACTAGTCAGAGCAAAGTGAAAGAACGCCACACTATGCTTTTGCCCCACCCTAGAATACCCGCCACCGCCTAGAAAACTGCCTCCTCTAGGAAGTCTTCCATGACTGCCACTTTCTCCCTGGGCAATCCCTCGCCTTCCTTCAAGACTCCATTCAAGCATCAACCTTTACTGGGCTCACATGCTCTATCTTCTGAACCCCCTCGGCACCCAGTCACCCACTCCCATTCCCCAACAGCAATTCTGGTCTTCCTGCCTCCTCATTAGCCCAAGAGGTCTGTGAGGCTGGGGCTGCTTCTTAGTCCTCTCACAGCTCAGCACAGTCTTAGCCCAACACAGGAGTGCCCAGAGAGCATCTGTGGTGCAAGGGATGAGAGGCTCACTGGGATGAAAGCGACACATGAAAGGGTTTTCTTTTAAAAGGAAACGGACCCTGTCTCCTGGATCCTTTACGAATGCTCCAGAGATAGTCATGAGCTCTAAGAGGCCCTCCTGGGGGAGGTGGCTGAGAAGGGCAAAGAGCAGAGGGCTGGAGTGCTCTGCCTGGCCCACTTGGTGTCCTTCCCTACTCATTTATTCACTCATTCATTCAGCACTTACTGATTGCCTTCTCTAAGCCAGACATTTCCCCATCCATTATCTCATTTAATCCTCTTAGCTCGTTGAGGTAGATTCTACCTGGTGGAAGAAAACAGAGCTCAAAGAGGCAAAGGGACTCGCCCAAGGTCATGGAGCTTGTACACAGCAGAGCCAGGATTTGAACTTAGCTTTGCCGCTGCCACTTGCTTCTCCTCTGTGCATTCCAGAGAGGTCCACGAGGAGGAAGAGTGTGGAGGAGAAGGTGCTGTCCATCTGACCCCTCACCTCCCCCAGGCCTGCACTGCCACCCACGGCACAAAGCAAGGTTCTAGATGTGCAAGGGGCTAGCACAGTACACGGTGCACATGCTTAATGCTTGGGCAGGACTGCAGACTGAATTTCCCCACATCCCGAGCTAAGGGAGCCACCTGGGAGCTAGCCGACGGACCTCTGATGATCACAAGGTCCCCCCAGGAATTTGAATGCTAGAGATGATAGGCATGCTGCCCCACGCTTGGCTCTTGCTCTGCTCCTGGCTAGCTCCATGGCCCTGCTCACCACCTGCAGATATTTTAAAACTACCTGTGCCTGGGCCCCACCTCCAGAAATTCTGACTCAATTGGTTCAGCCAAGGCAGAGGCATCTGTATTCATAGTCAGTGCCTATCCCGTCCAGGACCTTGACGATTTGGTGGAATTTGATCAGCCCCTCCCTCCCACTACCACCTCAACCTCCTTCTTGCCCAGCTGGAGTCCTGTTCCTTTTATTTCATCTGAAGGCTGACTCCTGATGACATCATTAGGCTGTTCGAGCCAGTCTTACCTGCAGCCAGAACTACCCCTGGATTTTTTGGTTACATAAGCCAAAAAATTCCCTTTCTGCTTAAGGCATTTTGGATTAAGTTTCAGTTGCAACCAAAGCAGTCTTACCAAATGTACAGTGGTGGGCAGGGTGCCTCCTGCACTGAGAGGGTCTGGGGCCCTATGTCATCCCCAAAGAGGATTTGCCAGCAATCACAGAGGTGGGGACAGATGAGAAAAATCCTGTCTGGGTTGAGTCTCTAGAGGCTGGGGAAAATGCCTAGCACATAGTAGGCATTCAACAACTATTTACAGAATGAAAGGAAATGTTACTTCTTGGGTCCAACTCACGTGTGCTCCCAAGAGGTGGCAGGGAGAAGGACGGCTCCCTGGACACTCAGGGGCATATGACTGGCACAATGCAGCAGAGGGAGTGACTACAGCCAAAGGCCTGGAGCAGCAGAAAAGGCTCTGCTGGGGCTCAATGGATGCATCCTTTTGTGGCCAGAGGATGTGCAAGAATGGTTTCCAGGGTCAAGAGAGCCCAAGGCAGCTTGCAGTTGAGCCTCTCGGCCACTCCAAAGCAGTCAGAACCTGTGCTAAGGCCAAGGGTGGCCTCAAAGGGGAAGGGAACTTACTATTTAACAAGTTGCCTATTAAGTGTCAGGCGCTTAACTCACATGATCTCACAGCACATTATCATTCCCATTTTACAGATGAGGGCACTGAGGCTCTGTAAGGTCAAGGCACTGTGACTCCCAGGCCTGACATCATTAATTCTGGCCATAGGTCAGGACTCAATACCTCTGTTTGTTTGGTGTCCCTGCAGCCCTGTATTCAAGTACATGGAGTAAAGATGAAGGCCCCAGAATTGGCCCTTGATGAGCTGCCAGTCTAGTGGGGGCAGTAGACACGAAGATACAGGGACAACCCCATTAAGCAGCCAGGCTGTAGAGGACCATGTGGGAGACTGTGGGCTTTGGGGAGGGTGGCCTGACGGAGGGGCCGGGGAAGGCTACAAACTCTGGAAGGATAGGTGAGGACTCAGGACCAATGAACAGAGGGAAGGGCAGTTCCGGTGGAGGGAACAGAATGTGCAGCGCTGAAGGTCCCATCCAGGGGAGGGTGGTCTGTGGCCGGCAGTGGCAGGTGGCTGTGGCACAGGAGGCCAGGAAGGCTTCCCAGGGCCTGCAGTGTCCCACCAAGGAGCATGGCTTTTCTTTAGCAGGTGATGGGGACCCATGGACCAGATTTGAGCTGTAGGGAGGGAGGGCAGGAGAGCCTTGATCTTATTTGTGCTTCAGAAAGCTGAGGGTGGGGCAGTGGGGAAAGGGGTGGGAATGGGGATGGGAGGACCTGAGCCTGGGAGTCTAGGCAGTGAGCAGGCAGCTGGGGCCAGGGCCCCAGTTCCCATGAAGGTCTGAGGCCAGAACAGAGGTGGTGGCAGGGATAAGGGAAGGAGGTGGCTCCCACCCAGCTATCAAGGGGCCTGACATGCCAGGGAGGCTGTAGGTAAGACCCGAGAGCCTGAGAATTCCAGCTACAGGAGGCGGAGAGGAGGAGGGGAGCTCTGCTCCCAAAAGAGGTCCTGCCCGGTGAAGGTCAGTACAGGTGGATTTGGGGGGCGCACTTCGTACCCCTAGGGGCAGCCCGGAAGAAGACAACTGGAAGGGGATGGGAGAGCTGCAATGAGGGGGTAAGGAGAGGAGAGAGGCGGCGGGCTGGGGGGGCCGGGCCTCCTCCCGCTGCGCCGCGCCGAGCGCCAGCTGAACCGTCACCAATATTAATGACGGGAGAGAGAGCGAGGGGGCAGGAAATCGGAGCCGGCTCCTGTGGAAGCGGTGACTCAGCGGCCAGCCGGCGGGCGGGAGGGCGGACGGGCGGCGGGGTTGGTGCGGGAGGGGGCAGCCCGAGGGGATGGGGCTGCTCTTTTGACCCCGGGATGGCCCTCCTGGGGTCAACATGCCGGGAAGCGTGCGCAGACCGGGAGGGGCGCGCTCCGGGCAGAGGCCGGCGTGGGCGTGGGCATGGGCACGGGCCGGGGGACGCCAGCCCCCTCCTTTAAAAAGAAATAGAAAGAAAGAAAACCGAGCCTAAAACTCAAAGCAGGTTGGGCCTGGGAGGCTGCCCAGGCGGGCAGGAGAACAAAGCGCTGGGCCGCACCGCCACAGGAAACGGACGGCCAGGAGGACCCGGCGCCCGCGCCCCGGGGCTGCAATGCCCCCTCCTACTCGGCCCGGCCCGCTGTCCCCGACCCCAGCCCGAGCGCGGCCACCACCCCCGCCCCCAGCCGCCCCGGCTGGGGAGTGAATCACTAATTAAAACCACTCCTCAGCATCCAGAAGACGCGCTCTGCGGATTTACTATTATTTTGCTCTTTGAGAAGCTGAAGTTGGTGTGGGCAGTGCGGCTGGAATCTTTTTCCTTCCAAATAGGGCTTCGCTGGAATCCCGCCTAACTCTAGTGTGGGACTCGGGACAAGGGCCTCAGCGTTCTCATCTGTGAAATGGAGAATGCAATGGTACCAACCTCAGGGGATTCGTTGTGAGCGTTTTTGCCCAGTGTCTGGCAGAAAGTAGGTGCTCAATTAATGGAGGCTATTGCTACCGTTATTAATGCAACAAAACCCTGGCTCAGGTCCCTGGCATGTTACACTTTTCCCAGACATTTGGGTATGGGAAGTGGAGAGGGGGATTTGTGAAATCAAAAACATCGCTTAAACAAGACTGTGGTCGCACACACCCCCCCAAACAAGGTGCAAAGAGTGCCAAATAATCAGCCAGCACCTTGCCCTGGAGCAGGAGAAGCCCACCCACCACCCTTGGAATCTGGGTCTACCTTCCACCCTCTCACACTCCACCTGTCCATACAGACCCCCCCCCACCCGCCAATTATACAAGCTGGAGAGGGGGGTGAGGAAGGAGGATCCCTGCAGAGAGAAGAGGGAACCCAGAGCAGGATTCCACCATAGAGCTACTGCGGGTGACACCCTCCATCTGAACACCCAAAGGAGGCAAGTGTGGGAACTTCACACCCAGGAGAAAAGGAGGGGCCCCAGAAGCAGCATCAATGGAGGCTCAGAGCTGCCAGCACGTGAGTCCACCTCCTCCCCACCCCACCCCCACCCTAATTCGTTACATGCGGCTCTCATGCCGGTTCCAAAGTAATAAAATCTTCCTGAAACGCTAGAACCGTGAGGCCCGGCACTGAGGAGGCGGCTGGGTTCCCCAGGCAGGCCCTGCTGCCCGACTGTAACCCCTGGCGATTGTTAAAACAATCCCTGCAGCCGCCCTCTGGTCCCCAAGTCTCTGTTCCCAGACATCAGGTACAAGCAGGCAGGACCCCAGGGCACCTCGCACTACCCAGGAAGCTGGAGATACAGGTCCATCAGGAGAGATCAGGGACCTGCATGCACCCGGAAGTCATAGCCAAGGAAACCTCAGCCTGGCAGGCTGGGAGTGCCCGGGGCAGAGAAGAGGGGGAGTGAACAGAAGAGATTACGCTGGGTCTCACATACACACTCGCAGGCCACCACCCCCGACACAAGGTCCCAGCTCCACAGAGCTGCCCCCCAAGTTCCCAGTGCATTCCGGGTCATCACTCACCTTCCCCACCAGCTTGCCTTTCCGGTTCATACACAGGTAGAATTCCGTCTCCTTGCCCTTGATCCGGACTTGACTACCGAAGGTGTCTGTCTCCACTAGGAGCTGGGCTTCGGAAGACAGAAGGGGAACAAGACACGTTTTTTTACCAGGAGCAATGGGTTGGCCTCAAGGCTCAGCTACTCGTGGTCCCTGACCCTGTCCCTTGTCCCCCATTCCCCCACAACCAGGCATGGGGGAGGCCTCTGACAAGTCCCATCAGAGAACCCTGCCACTCAGCCAGGGAGAGAGAAGCTGTCCGTCACTTGTCCCCCACCTCCAGCTTCTCTTGGCTCCACCTGGGACCCAGATGGTTCCATCTTGAGGCACATTCTGCCCCTTGTGGCTAAAGAACGATGTGCCGTTCTCCTCCCCTTCATCACTCACCTCCCTCAGCTCCTCACCTCCATCCCTCACAGCAGGACCCCACCAAGACAGCAGCAGTCCTGGAACTAAGGGGACAGAGGGACGTGTGTGCATGCGTGTGCACACACACACACTGCTTTCAAACTGCTTCCTCCTAACCAAAAGTTAGGTCAGAGCCCCTCACCAGCCAGGGCAAACACCTGGAACCCCTCTCGAGCCCCTCTCTGTACCTTTGTCCTGGCCTCCTGAAGTGGGGAAGGCCTGGGGAGGGGAGGTGCAAGCCCCAGGAGAAGGAAGGCTGCATTCGGCATATTCCACTTCCCTCAATAGAGGCCACCAAGGCTGAAGGGTGAGTAACTCCCAGCAGCCCAGCCTTCCCAATCAGGACCCAATATCCCTGGTCCAGGGCTGGGAGACCCCACATTAGACCAACTATGCTCCCCAAAGTCTCCCTCAGGATGGAGGTGTCCAAGCATGATGTCCAAAGCCCTCCCTGAACAAGGACACCAGGTGACCAAAGGGTGACTGTCCCTTGATTAGGCATGCTGTGTCCAGACCCTTCTCTGCCTGCCTGCCAGTCCACAATTTCTTCCCACCAGGATGCTGTGTGACTTTAGGTAGGCCATGTGCTGTCTCTGAGCTCTCCTCTCTAGCCTTGAACCCTTGTGCCTGGCCCTGCTCCCCTTCTTTGCCTTTTATCACTCTCCATTGTTCTGCTACCCCCGCCCCCATTCTCATACTCCCTTCCTTGACCCTTTGCTTCCTAGCACCTGCCCCTCCCTCACCCACATAATTTTAATTTCAGTGACAAGGGACTTGCTTCTCCATAATAAAAATCACAGCCCCAAATTCCTGAATACAGTATCCTTGGAGCCACAAAGAGTGTACCTCAGTGCCCCTAAAATATACTGGGAATGATTTTAATAAAAATTTTTAAAAATATATACCTTGGTCCCCTGCTGTGAAAATTAAAACCATCTGGAACTTGAGAGTTCCAGTAATTAATCTAGCCCTCCTTTGACACCACTACTAATTAAAATATGATACCCACCCTTCCAGGGGGAAAAAAAAAGAAGAAGAATTTACATAAAATTTAAAGATCTAACAAGAATTCAGTAATTCTAGAAACGGGGAGTTACATTCTGCTCTCCACCTTCCCCCTCTTCCCTAGTAAACACTGAGTCAGGAATATTAACCTACACCAAGATGGGGGCGGGGGTACAAGCTCTCGCTCCTCCCTAACCCCCTTCAAATTCAAGCTCCTTATAATTCCCACCCACCCCCCATTTGCTTGGTCCCCAGGAACACGGGCTCCAACATCACAGCAACTCTGGGACTTGCTTTCTCCATCTCCCCACTCAGCTCAGACCCCACACAGGCATGGGTTGGGGGATCGAGGGTCTCCAGCTCCATGGAGCTTCTGCTGATGAAGGTAGCACATGTCAGGGAAAAGGTATGAGCTCTGGAGCTCACAGATTTGGATAGGAATCCTGGCAACGCTATGACTTTGGGCCTCAGTTTTTTTTCACCTGTAAAATGGGTATAATCATGCCTAATCTTCAACGGTGATTGTGAGGAATACACAAAATGGTGCTGTGAATAGCCGAGCAACTTGTTTTCAGAGTTTGGGCAGGGAAAACTCAGTGACAGTTATTTAAGAGTCCTAATAATTACATAACCAAATTGTTTTCCTGGAAAAAAAAAAAAAAGAAATCGTAGAAAAAAATCAGATGTGCTTAAAGGCTAGAGGTGGAGCAGAACTCGCCTCCCCAAGCCTCACCCTCTGACCTGAACTGTCTGTCATCCTCCAGGGTCACAGGCATCCCCATGTTGGGACTAAAGAGGCCTGAATCCACTTCTGGCCTTGCCATCCTGGCCTCTGTGACCTTAAACCAGCCAGGCTGCCCTCTGACATTGTTTGTTCACCTGTGCTGGGGATGGGGGCGGGGCTCAACCCTCTTCTGGTTCTTCCTGGTATAGGGGAGCAGAGTCTAGGACAAGGATGGGGATGGGAGATTGAAGGAAGGGGTAAGGCCACAGTTCTGCAGCCCAGGCAACGCCAAGTACATCCAAGGGGGAATTCTTCTCTGTCTGCCCCCCTCCACAGAACAAAGCTTCTACTGCGGCGGGACCTGGCTCCTGTGTGAGCCTGCCAGAGCTACACATCCCCATGAGGTTGTCCCCATCCTTGTCGCCATTTTATAGAAGAGGAAACTGAGGCTCTAAGAGACAACCCAGCGAGAGAGGCTGACATCAGATCTACTGGCCTCTTTCTGCTGGGGGCCTGGGCTCCAGGCAAAGAAGCCCCCAGTTCCGGGGAGCCGTGCCCCAAAGCATATACCACCACCCTCCCCCCAACGTTCATCAGCCAGATCCCACCACGGGAAGCCTCAGCCTTTGTCTGAGCAGGCCAAGTGGGCCTGGGGCCGGGCTCGACCGCCAGCCCTCCCCACTGCAAGCCGAGCCACCCCTACCCAGCACAGGGAGGACCTGCACCAGGCTGCACACCAGGGGAGCCAGAATTCTGTTCTCCCACCAACTGGGGCGTGCGATGGAGTGACCTAGCCTCCACTCAGCGCATGACATAATGAGGAGGGATCTGGGCCAGAATTATGTAAAGTCTTTGGGGAGTAATAGCAGCAGCAGTTCTCAGAGAGTGAGAGAGAGAGACACCACCCAGGCCAGGTTTGTCGCCACAGGCCGCCTAGCCCTCAGCATCACACCCCCAGCTCCCACATCCCCAAACCCCCAAAGTGCAGCTCTCAGGAGCTAGAAACCTCATCTCGCCTCACTGCTATTCATGGGGCCTGCATCAAGCCAGGTGGGAAGACTTTACGACACTGTCTTGTTCAATTCCTCATCAGCTCTTTCTTCATTCACCACCTCCAGCCTAGAGAACTCAACAGCCTCCTCCCTGCTGCCTCTCTTGCCTCCCATCCCCCACTGGTCTATCCTCTACAGAGCAGCCAGAGGGGGATCCTTTAAAAATGTAAATTTCATTATGTCTCTTCCCTGCTAAAAGCCTCCTGCAGATCTCCAACCCACTCCAAAGAAAATCCAAATGCTTTACTGGGGCCCATGCTCCAGCCACAGGGCCTTTGCACTCACTGTTCTCTCTGCCTCGAGATCACTTTGCCCAGCTCTTCCCATCATGACTTCTCATGTCCCAGGTGCTAACTCAAATGCCACCTCCTCAGAGAGGCCTTGCCTGGCTGTGCTAATGCCGGCACCACCCTCCCCGGTGCAGCTCCACCCCATCCCCCTGCTCTAGATTTCTTGGAGCTCCTCACCACAGTCATCTTACTTGTTACCTTTGTAATTGTCTGTCTCCACCCTTTAGAAGGTAAGCTCCACAAGGGCCGGACTTATCTGTCTCATTCACCCCTGTGATTTCCAGCACCTAGCACATGACTGGCTCATAGTAAAGGATCAATAAACAAGTTTTAATCAACACAGACAGCCTCATAAGGTAGGTATGATTAACGCCATCTTGGAGTTAAAGAATATGAGATTCAGAGAGGTGAAGGGACTTGCCCTAGCTCACATAGCTAGTAAAGGCAGGGTAAGAGTTTGAACCCAGGTGTCTGATCCCACAATCAGTGTTCTTCACCACTCGGCTTCCTCCCAGCCAGAGCAATCTCTGGCTTGCACTACTCAAGCTACTGGCTAAAACCCTGGGCTCCTGCCCACCTCATCCCTGCCTCAGCTTGTTCTGACTTGCTGTGTGACCAAGAGCAAAACCTGTCCCTCTCTGGACCAGGACTAGGTGAGCCCTGAGCCCTCTTTCACTAGGACTTATCAGTAACTCACATTTATTTGATGCTTATGATGTTTTAACCACCTTACGTGCATTATCTCATTTCATCCTCACCACTTAGAACTATTATGATAATCCCCATTTTACAGGTGAGAAAACTGAGTCCCAAGATCAAACAGTGAGGGAACTAAGATTCAAACCCAGAATCCTTGATCTTAGCCTGTCCACCCCACTACTCACTTCTCCTTCCTGGAGGAGTGAGGGAGTGAACACCAAAGGTGGGGAGGGATGGAGGGACGGCCTTCTCTTTGACCTAGATTTCTTGGGGGCAGAGGTCAATGGGTCAAGATGCCCACAGGCTGAACATTGGGGCCCATCCCTCCCTGCTCCACTCCCAAACAAGCTTGAGGTAGGAGGGGGCGGCTCTAGGGGAAGGTACCTTGGAGCCGATTCTGGGAGGGGGGGAGCCCTTAGGCGCACCCAAGGCCGGCCTCAGACCACAGCCCAGGAGGCAATTTCCACCTCCATCTGGTTTCAGAGCTGGGCAAGGGAAGAAAAGGCTGCCCCGAACCAGAGGGGGGAACAAGTGCGGGATGGGGCGCCCCATGCCACAGTCCTCTCCCCGAAAGGCTGATCTCCTAGGGCCCAGCACAGAGCAGGAGCCCCATGCCTGCCTACAGCTAGGGTCAAGGAAGGGGACAGGAAGGAAAGCGCTCCAGGGCAGCCACTCCATTCTCTAGCATCCAGAGGGAAGCAGAAAAGGGAAAAGGAGTGGGAGAAAAAGGAGTAGGAAAGAAAGCCCTTTCCATTTAAAAAACAAACAAACAAACAACAACAACAAAAAAAACACCTCATGCTGTCCTTTTTTCCTATTTCTCTTAAATGCGTGGAATAACAATTATAATAATAAAATAACAGCTAATACTTATTTGAGCACTTACCATGTGCCAGGGTCTGAACATGGATTATCTCATTTGATCCCCATGTCAACCCAATGAAGTAGGAACTATTACGCCCATTTTACAGATAAAGAAACTGAGGTACTGAGAAGTTTAAGATACTTGCCCAGAGTCACACAGGCAGCAAATGGTGGGACCAGGATTTGAACACAGGCAGAGTAACTCAGAGCTAGTCAGAGACAGAGATTCAGACAGAGGCAAGCAGGCGGGTGGTTGGGCACAGACATTATGCAGGCTGGTGATGACAGATTAAAGAAAGTGATATGGAGGGATGGATGGATGGGTAGTTGGCTGGATGGGTGGATGGGTGGATGGGTGGGTACATGGGTGGATGGGTGGATGGGTAGATGGGTGGGTGTGTGGATGGGTAGATGATGAATAGATGGATGGATGGGTGGGTGGGTGGATGGGTGGGTGGGTGGATAGGTAGATAGATGCATGGATGGATGAATGGATGGATGAATGAATGGATGGATGGATGGATTCTGGTGTGATTCTCCCAGCTGGGCTTCCCAGGGGGTTATCCAGGGACTCACTTCAAAGACCTATGGTTTGAAGAGTAGAAAATAGCAGGGAAAGACACAGAGAAGCAACTAGAAAACCAAAGAGAGGCACAGGACAAGAGAAGGACAGAGACACAGAAGACAGGGAAAGGGAGCCAGAGAGAACAAAACTGGAGATGGGCTTATTTCCCCCAAGCCTGGAGGCAAATGCCCACAGATCTGTGAGAGGAGTGGGTGTCCAGGAGCCAGCAAGAAGCCAGGCAGAGCTGCCCCTCCATCTGGGGCCAAGCCCAGGGTGGCTGCAGCCAAACACCTGGATTCCAGTGCTGACAGTGCTGCTGGCCCCTCTCCAAGCATCGTCCTCCGGCAATGCAAGGAAACCGTTCTTGCCACAATAGGAGCTTGGAGGTCACACCAAATCAGCACGCCCTTCCTCCGCTCTGAAGGTGGGGCCAGGTCAAGGGAAAGGGAGAGAGAAGTCAAGGGAGGGAGCAGCAGGAATGCTTTCTGGAGATGTTTCCCCGTCACTACTAAACACACACATGCACACACACGCACACAAGCACATGCATGCACACATGCTGTGCCTTTTCTCCAAAGGCACCCACAGTTCCCCTTCTCCTAAAGTCCCCTGAGGAGGTTCACAAGCCATGTGGGCTCACCGGAAAGGAAAAGGGGAAAAAATCAATAGGATTGATCAGGAGCTATATTTACTTCTAACTGTAGCTCTAGCATAGCCATTTCTGCTGTGGGGTGAGCAAGGCATGGGTGGCCACTCCCCGCCGGGGACAGAAGTTGTGGGACATGAGCTCAGAGAGCAGGGGCTTTAGACTGAGTATTAACGCCCCTTCCCAGCTGGGAGAGCGCCTAGGGGAAGCTGGGTCTGTTTATGACTGCACCCCCGTTGCACCGTGCAGGTCGGCCCCCATAGATGGAAGGAGGGAGGATGCGGGGACTTGCCAAGTACCTACTGTGTGCTGAGCTCTGTGCCAGGCACCACCACCCCTCCTCCCAGCATAAAGAGAAGCCTCTTTGCCTTGACGCCCCAGGGGGAATGAGCCCCTGTCCATACTCCCAGATGCACGCGTGGAGCCAGCCATTCATTCACTTGCTCAGCCCGTGTGGGAGGCTCCCTGCACTGGGGATGCAGCAGCGAACAAAACGATGACTCCTCCCTCAAGAAGTTTGCCTTCTAACAGGGGAGACAGACAGTGAATAACCAAATACGTCATAAAATGCCAGGTCGTCATAAGTGCTAGGAAGAAAACTACAGTCAGAGGGGGACAGAGAAGAGGACTCTTCTCTAAGGGGACAACTGAAGAAAAGCCTGAGTGCAGCATGAGAGTGGGCCACGAGGGTGTCAGGGAGAAGAGCATTCTCAGGTGGAGGGAAGAGCGGGTGTAAAGGCCCTTCGACAGGAGCGTGCTTGGCATGTTTACAGGACAGCAAGAAGGGCCCCCCCCCATGGCTGGAGCAGAGTGAGCAAAGAGGGGGGCAGGGGAGCACAGGGCTAGAGCAGTTGTCAGGAGCCAGGCCCATGCCGTGGACTTTAAGTGGGATGAGAGTGTCTGAGTATCAGAATGGCATGGTCTCACATTTTGGACTGCTGGATAGAGAAAGGATTATGGGGAGGGGGGGAGATGCAGAAAGCCAGGGTCCCTGCTGCCTGAGTCCCACAGCAGCCAAATCAATGGACCTCGCTCCTTGCTCCAAGAGTCCCCTCCAGCAGGTCAGGGTACCAGAATGAGGGGAACAGGCACGGGAGAACCCCCTCCTACTGCTACCAGCTCACACCTTTCCCAGGTGAGCCAGACAGGTCAGCCCCTGATTGTGCTCTGAGTTGCCCCATATTTATTTCATTCATTCATCCAGCAACCTTTGGGGGGGGCGGCCTGCTCTCTGCCAGGCCACGTGCTGGCCGTGAGAGCACAGCAGAGAGCAAGGCAAGGTTGCCGCTTTCTAGGAGCTCGCGTTCTTGGAGAACACACCTCTGGATGACACAGGGGCTCCGGTACACTCCGCCCAGCCTGGGGCTCAGGAGGGCTTCCTAGCGGAGTGGAGACTGAGCAGAGGCTGGCGGGCGCCCCAGTGACCCTGGTCAGTGGGACACAGCTGGAACCACAGAGTAAGACCCTGCCTGAGCTGAAGGAAGCCCGCAGAGGACTTCCTCCACCCCGCGCAAACTGTCCCCATTCAAAGGGAGAAAGCCGAGGCCTAGGGAGGGCACAGGACGGGCCCAAGTTTCTTCCCATCTAAACTCAGCCCCTAGTCAGGGGCAGGGGGCTCCCCGGTGAGCACCTGGAGGGCTGGGCCCAGGTATACTCGTATCTGTGGTGCTCAGTAATTAAGTGTTGAATGAGTGGGGCACCCCGGTGGTAACTGAGAGGAGACAACACCATACTCAACAAGAGGGTCCAAAGACCCTTCCTCATTTGGCCAGAAACGGCAAAGTATGGTCCGCCTGCTCCTGCTGCCTGGAATCACGCTGAAGAAGCCCCTTCTACCTGCACACCACATGTCAGGGTCCCTTGATGGGAGAGAGGCAGCCCCCACACCCACCAAGGGTCTCTCTGGAAGCCCCAGGAAGCATCCTCATCCTCAGCCCATGGCCGCGTCCCCACCCCCACCCCCGCAGGTGGATATTATTAATATTCTTGTTTTAATAATAAGGTAACCTTTGGGCATAAGATGTTCTCTCATTGCAATTAACCCATTTCATAGAAGAGGATCAGGAAGGGTTCCTCACAGAACCACAGTCTCCCAGTAGTGCAGCCAAGGTGCAAACCCCATCGGACTCCTGAGTCTGCATCATGCTCAGCCCCCCAAAATGCTGCCTCCCCAGGGCATTGTCTGTCCTAGGAGGCTGGACTACTGCAAAACAGCTTTTTTAATCATTTTTGTCTCAAGTAGAGAAACCCTCTTTTTTCAAATGAGATCAGACAGGAACATCCGAT